>BQNB010008406.1:46697-90088 GCA_026074375.1 Tanacetum coccineum
AAAAATTAGCTTGAACTTAGCTACTTAGCACCAGGGGACTATAAGCAGTTTCTGAAAGAGCAAAGTGCAGACCTCAAAACAACTATCCAAATAAGCTTTAAATTTAAAAACAGGCTCAAACTGATTGATATTAGTTCTTAATGAGTTTGTGCAAGAGTTTTCAGACCCTAAGAGCAACAATAGCTTATCTAATTTATGGCTTAAAATGGGACTTATTAACTGCTAGGTAATTATGACAGAGCAATGTCAAACCAAATCAACAACTGCAGGCACTCTTATCCTATAGGTAATTCACAATAACACTCAAAATGGACATGAAAACATGTACTGAAAGCTACCTTAAAACAAGGATTAAAATAAGCAAATCTACACAACAGAATTTCCACAGATTTGAACTATAGCTAAATTATACTTAACTTTTGAGTTATAGACTATAAAAACTTATTATAACCACTCAAAAGACCTTATTTTGGTTAAGTGAAATAGGTTTAATGACCCCAACCCATTACATTACCATACTGACCCATTTGAGGCTTATGCCAAACACTCCTTTAAGGACAGGATTTGGATTTTTAAACTAAAACAAGCTAACTTAAGGTAGCTTATGAGAAAACAGTTATAACCTAAGATGAAATAACAACAAATAAGCCAAAGGAAACATGGAATAAGCACTAATAATTCAGCTATACTAATAAGCTAAAATGACTTCTATACTAAGCAGTTTTAAGTAAAACTCAAATTGAACTAATACTAATGATGCAGACTTGATTTTTAAGGACTATTAAACTAACATTAAACACATTAAGCATAAAAACAATAAAATAAGCAGTGATAAGCTCAGAGTAAGCAGGAAAAGTTTATAAGCTGAATAAGAGTAAAGGGAAAGTGAACCTTGTCCTGTGCTTGACAGGAGTGAAAATAAATGCTCAATTGAGCTTTTACAAGCTTTAGCTTACAAATATAAGCCAATAAAATTTACCCTATAAGCCCGTCCAATTCTGGCTTATCTTCCAAAGCTTAAAACCATAACATTGCTTCCAATGACACAGTAAACTTCCAAGAGCTATTTGAATAGCTCTAATGAGTAAAACAGGTTAAAAAAACTTAGAAAAGCTTAAGGAGATGACTTGTGATATAAAATGAGCTTGAGTGCAATATAATTCCAAAGGACAGAATTTGATAAAACTCGAACTTGATTCTTGTATTAATGAAAATGAGTACTAAGCTGGAATAAAAAAATACAATAACTTAAAGATAACTTAAGACATTTTTAAAGTAATTTTAACTAAAAACTAAAATAAACTGGATAAAACTAAAAAAACTCCACCCCTCACATCTTCTGTCTTCTTTCTTTTTTATAGGCTGAGTCTTCAAGCCTTTTGTGTTTGTTGTGTTAGATGTGTGAGTGCTTCAATCCTTTCATCTCAGCCCTCCTTTTTGCTTTGTGCCCAATTCCAATGATCTTGACCCTTGAATCTTTTGCGTTTTCAATGGGATTGCCAAGG
Source organism: Tanacetum coccineum (assembly GCA_026074375.1). Taxonomy (NCBI): domain Eukaryota; kingdom Viridiplantae; phylum Streptophyta; class Magnoliopsida; order Asterales; family Asteraceae; genus Tanacetum; species Tanacetum coccineum. The sequence goes on from BQNB010008406.1 coordinate 48,203, forward strand.
TGGCAATAAGGGGTTTAGTGGAGTGAGAGTGAGGGTTTTATCCTTGGTGTTTTTCGAGTGTTGCAGGGTAAAGTGGGGAAGATGAACACGTGAGCTTTAATGGGGGACTGAGCTTTGGCGGGAAAAAAGGGTAAAATGATAAACAGTGTTTATCCTATTTTTAAAGTGACAGGGTATAAGTTTCACGGGTTGGCAAAACGAGTCCCTGAATGTTATATCATGTGTTGCAAAACTCGTCCTTATATTTTTTACTTTTGGTCCCTGGAATGGGTGAGGGTTTGCATAGTTAGTCCTCAAGGACTAACTATGTTAGTCCTTGAAGGACTAACAGTGTAAGGGTAATGGGGTTGGGCTTAACGCCCGTTAGGGGTGTTGGATTGGTTTTGGGCCAGTTAAAAGGAAATGGGCCAGTTTGGGACTAAAAGGGTTTTATTAAATAGAGTGGGCTGACCCGGCCCACTAAATGGGTGCGGGTGGGCCCACTTAGTCTTCAAAGTATTTTTGGGTTCGATTTTCGATGCTCTTTTCAATGCCGTATCCCGGGGTTGACTTTGACTTTGTTTTGTCTTCATTAAATGCACAAACTTTGTCGAGTCGATCCGGTAATTTCCGTTTGAGCTTCGTTTTCAATCTTTTTGTACCCTTGGCCTCAGTTTTTCGCCTCATTCCAAATCCGTGCTTAGTTTTGTCTAGTTTGGCATTGATTTTTGTCTTTTAGTGAATATCCGGTACCTGCACAGTACAAACACAAAAACAAGCATATTTATGGCATTTTATGTGCGTTTTTGGTCGTTTTTAAAGGTAAAAGGTATGTGTAATTAAGCACATACCAAAATCCCCCATACTAAACTATTGCGTGTCCTCACGTAATGCTATAAGTAAGCACTTAGAAAACTAAGAATCTCGATCCCCTCGACTAATAACCTCGAAAAGTAGCTAAGTGTTCATCAAGGGAATTAAAGACTCATAAGTTTTGAAAAGCTCCGTTTTTACCATTTTTAAATATACACTTATTCCTACACATATTTTTGTATTTTTTGTTTTTCTCATTTTTTTTTTTGTACTTTTCATATTAAGCAACTAACTAGAACATTTGACTTTCGTTATTTTTATAACTTTTTTGGGATCATAGAACAAGATGCATTTTAATCCTAAAATGCCCCAAAAAGGATAAATTCATCGTTCCCGACTTTTCATTTATTCCAAACCAAGCTTAAAAGGAAATCACCGTTAAATATAAGTTAAGATGCTAATACTCTCATATTTGCAACTTGTGAACTTTTCACTCCCGACAATTTTTATATATTAGGTGAATGTGCCATTTCGAATTTCAACCATGGATCAACGTTTTGCAAAAATCTATGCTTCACGTTCCACCCGAGAATAATGAGTTTGAAGGCGAGATCATCCCATGTAGCGACTTTCGTCTCGGCACATCCCAACCTTGCGGCTAAGTGACCAGGCTTTTGACACCCCACAGAGACTAGTATCGGGACTCACGGACCTTTGGTTTCAAAAACTCTTAGGCTTCCCGTATGTACATAGCTTATTTAAAAACTTAAAATGAAATAGTCAAAGTTCAAAAGCATATTTAAATTTAACAAAAAGAGATCTTACATTTATTAATTCACACTTAACATTTAAACATAACAATGTTGCAATTGTAACCCTCGACCTTTTAGAAGGCTGCAACATCGGTTGTGAGGCGGCAAGATGCAGCAAACTTTTATCAGCCCACAGTTATAATTATTATTATATATTTTTCATTTTTCATCATATTTTTCAATTTTTTTTACTTTATTTCACAATATAGAGAAGACATCTTTTTGGAAAATTTAAGTATAAATTTGAACTAAGACTAAATTTTTTTTTGCTATCTACTACATAAAAATTGTTGATTTAAATTTAATTTCTAAAAATAGCACGTATTATTAGTCCGGTTAGGAGCTTATGGGAGAAAAAAGCCACAAATTACATACATGAGCTCTTAAGATTTCCAAATAATCCTTGTTTAGCATCCAACTCAAAATCAACTCTATCATTTTTTATTCTTCGCGAATTCCGCAAACGCTTAGCCTAAAAGTTACGGAACAAGCTAGAGCTCAACACGCTCGATCGAGTCAAAATTTATTATTATTCTACCCAGCAGGAAAGTCAAAATTTATGACAAAACACTTATTTTATTTTTGAAAATTTTTAAATTTTTTCATTTTTTTGGTATTTTTTTCAAAATTTTTGGTGGTAAAAATGGGATTACGTAAAAACAATGGCTGCAGGCATAATCAAATCGATAGATCCCCCCCCCCCCATACTAGAATTAAACATTGTCCTTAATGTTTTAAGAATGGTCTCTACGCAAATCCTAAGCCGTTTATGAATTATGCTAAAGATAAACGTTAGTCGATAAGATTAGGATATTGGATTCCCAAATGAAGCTGAGGATTTGAATCTCGAGTGATCGAAGGACAAAACCGCGAGCACGAGAGGCTTCAAAGATCCGGGACAATCCTGGACAATCATCACAAAAAACAAAGAAACGAGAATGGAAAAGAGCAACCTCTCACAAAACAATACAGTCTTTATTAGCAATAGAAGAAGATAGAATGGATAAGCATGGGTTGCCACCTACGAAGCGCTTGTTTAAGGTCACTGAGCTTGACCCGATCCCCCATACTTGAGCTTTGTCAAAGGGGATAGAAATGGGGATGACGAACACCCAAATTAGGAGTGTTGTCACCATGAATCAACATCGGGCTTTTTGATGAGAATGCTTGGAAGATTTAAAGCCCCGATGTGATGAAGAAGGAGGAGATTTCTCCTCTGAAGCAAGAATACCAGTATTAACAACTTTGTTCTCATTTTCGGATAAAAATGGAAGAAAAGTGTCAATCACTGGTAAAGGAGGATCACGGATGAATGAGAAAGAAAATTCATCCGGTGATAGAAATATCATAGATTAGACTCCAATGAATATCCCTGGATCGAAAATCTTGTTTCTAGTTCCGGAAGGAAAAGAAACTACAAGGTCAGATCCAAGGGAATCACTAGAAAGAATGAAATCCGAATCCAGATAAAGAGTGGGATGGGTGGGCAAAACATTAGGGCTACATGAAACTCTGGTTTCTTGTTGGATTATCAAAATTACCTTCACCACATCCTCATAGTAAAATGCCCAGCTCGGGTTCACTTCTTAAAGTTGATGCAATCATATCAGGTTGGAGATATGATGTGAGCGAGTCATCAGACGAAATCCTCATTGATAACGTCACTCTATCGCAGGAGGACACGGATTGATAAAAGATCAAAGATGAACGAATCATATTGAGAAAAATCAGCACGAGTAGTAGTATTGCCACTACTCTTCTCTTCAATATGATCGTCATCGAGATAGAAAGCTTCATAATCCGAAAGAGAATAATCAGAAAGAGTAGTGGTACTGCCACTACTAATCTCTTCCAGATTAAAGCAAAAAGTTTCAAATTTGGGTAAAGAATTATCAAAGGGTCTCCTCCAAGAAAGAGTTAGGAAATGTAGAGGGAGAATTGGTCACAAAACCGGAAGATGGAGTGGGATAATCTTTTAGCTTCAATCATAGCAATAGAAGATTGAAATTCAACAACTTTTTCATGAAGAATATAGTCCCGCATCTCTCCATCTTCCGGGGTAACATTCTCCACCACCTCTAAGCTGACGAGCTCAGAATCAGGAGGTGATGCATCAACATAATTGATATCCTCACCGTAGGGAGAATCGTCAACACTCGAAGTAGAATCATCGTTTAAATCGACGACAATCTCAGAGTGTTCTTTGAAAGCTTCAAGATGGGTAGGATCGTTACAAAGAGGCATATCACACATTTTGTCGGGAATACCTTCGGACTCACTTGGGGTCGGGACAAGGTTCTCGACACTAGACTTTATTACTTCGTCCAATTCCATTGCCAGAATAGTGTTGAGATGCTCATCCTCCATTATGAGAGAGTCAACGGGCTCCTCGATTGATAAAACGGGTGTGATTGCAATGGTATAGTCCTCGTCATCATCATAGCAAATGGGAATCTTCCAATATCGAGCTTTAGCCGCTTGCTCTTCCGCAATTCGCTTTACTTCTTCCTTCTTTTGCATAATTTGACCAACCACATCACATATGGATGTCATTTGCTCTATAAGCTTATTTTGAGAATTAAGAAGGCTATTTTAAGCATTGAAGATTAGATTATTGACAGTGTATTATGGGGGTTGAAATTTGTCAAAACCAAAAGAATTAGGATCATAGCAAGAATTTTGCTCATGATAATAGTCTTCATTCATTGGTTGACATTGGAAAGTTTCATGAGATCCCCCGCAATTTTCAAAACAAGGATATTATTGTTGAAAATTTTGAAAATTTTGTGGAGGGTGGTTTCCAAAATTTGGAGAATCGTTAGAAGAGTACGGTGTTGAAAAATTTATTTGTGTTCCATTTCCAACAGTTACATAGAAAAACAAAACTCCATCATATCATTACAACCACATTCTCGGTTGGCCACATACCCAAAAGACATTGTTGTTGCAAACTTTGCAAATTTGGTTGGATCTCACTAAGGTTTTGATTGTAGCATGGTTCCTGATTAGAGATAATCAGAATTTGCAGTGGACAATTGTAACCATAATGAGCACCTTTCCCACAAGACTTACAAGTACATCATTGAAAAAAGATATCGTCTAATGAATCCCCACACTCGTAACAACAATGGTGGTCAATATGTGGAGGACTTTGCAAGGAATTTTTACAGGGGTCTTGATTGAAGACGAATGGCTCTTGAGGTGCACTAACAATGTTAGTGTTGTATTGGTGTCTCGGAAGTGTTTAGATTTCGTTTTTCATCATTGAACTTGTATACCAAACCTTCGTTCAATAACACTTTTTGCACAAAAAGCACAAGGTCGCAATATAGACCATCAACCGCGGTCTCCACAGTTGCACTAATTTGGAGGGGGTCGTTCACGAATGATCTTGTCTACGAGACTCCCTTTAGAACAACAATAGTCTGTAGTGTACAAAGCTCCACAAGACGAGCATTCTTTAATCGCGTAAAGGGGATTTAAACGATAGTCGAATGACGCCATAAGAATTAAACAATTTAGAGGGATAAGAAGAAGAATTAAATTAGAGGGTCGAGAAAATAAGAATTAACTGAAAAAGAGGTTAAAGGAGATTATTTTTGGTTTTTCGAGTTTTTTAAACAACATATTTTATTAAAGGACAAAATGAGATTGAATAACTTAAAACAATAATCAACTTGTTTCACGGTAGCTCTTTAAAGAGAAAAACGCACAAAGGAGCGGAGGAGTAGGAAAGCATGAAGCTATTAAAAACCTTTCTCCTTTAGGGTCATAGTTCCTCGGAACAACCCTCCTTATACCCCTCTTGTAGTTTGTTAATCAATTAAAGGTGAGCCGTACCTCGCAAGTGACACAAAGGCAAGTTTTAAATCTTTAGTTCGGGAACTTATTATGATAATGCTTCAATTGAAAGCATTATATTGATGATGATTTTTATTTAATATTATGGACAATGTTTTTATATTTTTGGTTTTTCTTGATTATATAATAAAAAGAAATGAAATATATTTTTGGAATTTTATATTTTTATAAAAATAAGGAGAAAATATTCACAAACGAGAATGATAACTTCACAAGGAAGGGTCTTCAAGGTACAACAAACTTCAACTCGATGATCGTACACACCTCCCCGGCAGCTGCGTCAAAAACTGATTCGTCGTAAACGACTAGTCGAGTAATATAATATAGTAATCACGTCGGATAAAAATTACTTTAGGAAAAGTAATAATAGATCCTCCGGATGTCGTGTCCCAACGAGAGATGAATTTGAAATTCACGAGAATATTTTGTTTGATGGTTGAATGACAAATATTTTGGTTTGGTTTTGAACTAAATGAACATAAACTAAAGAAAACTAGATAATAAATAGCGAGCAAATAAACTAAGAAGGATATATAATAAAAGATATGCTTGCTAAGTGAATTGATCAGATCCTTAAGTGTGAATTAAATATACAATTAAGTTCTTATCGATGAATCAATATCTTTCTAACAAATTATCTTATCACAACGTTGGCTTATATTAAAAACAACTTTTATTAAGATATCGATTACTAAATTAATGCCTAGATATTCTTACGGCTTTTGCTCGTTCGAATAACCAAAACAATAATCTAAGCAATATAAAAATCACTAATCAATATTTTTCTTTTTTTTATTAACCACACTTAATTCACTAAACAATTTAACACTTAACAAATATATATAAAAAATCTACTCACTAAGCATACTAATCAACAAATAAGCAAACATAATCATTTTGAGCTAAATAAATCTAAACTACTAAAATTGAAAAGAGAAAGAGGATAGAACCGTATGATGAACCGAATCGAATAAAACTACCCGATTATATAAACTAAACTTAATGTTAAGTTTAGTTCTTAATTAAACTTTATTTACTTAATAGATTATAAAGTTTTTTAAACTTTATTCTCTAATAAGCTAGTAAAATCTAACTAAGCTATAAAGTTAGACAATAAGCTAGCATATACAACCCTTAAAGCTCCACGCCAATGAGTTGAATCGGGTACCATCAAACATCAAGCGAATCAAACGTTAGGACAATAAATAAATTTCTAACAGTATTAACCTATTGTCCTAAATTTTCGTTTGCAAATTACCTAAACAGAAATGACGAGCACTGGGCCTATTAAATGGGCTTATCTCTTAAAAATGCTCAACACCAATCAAGATTAGCTTTTCATTTAAACACGACTAATTAAACAAAACTTAAGACAATTTGCATATTAAACTAAACCTTTCAAACTAAGATGAAAAAGACTAGATCCATATTAGAAACTTTAACCTTTTTTAAAACTTACAAGATAGCTATCTATTTTAGAAAAATAAGTCGAACTTAGAAGCGATAACAAGAATCTGAAACTTAACTAGAAAACTAATAAGCAACGAAAACCGATCAAAATGTTTAATGAGAAATAATATAAATCCAACCGAATTAAAAACTAAACCTGGAAACCCTCTACCTGTTCAGATGAAAATCACATAAATCAATTCGAAATCACATCGCACAAATCCATCGTAAGCTGTTACATCCATAAAAAATATAAAATAACATAAAGCTAAATACCTATTCTAATCCTAGTCCTACTACCTATTCTGCTACAACTCTCCGAAAGGAAATAGAAAAAATAAAAGATAAGATAAGATCCCCCCGTAACATATGCGATCCCCTCCTTTTATTAGTTGCGTAGATAAGAAGCGGGTACCAACATTCTGCATTGGGCTTCAGATGTAATTTCTGGACCTTTATAACTGGGCCAATTCATTTTTCTCTTCTTGGACTACAACCAAGTGTTGGGCCTGCGTTTGTTGGCTTAATAGCAGCAGCTACTGTTGTGCTTTTGTTGGAATATAATCATGCTAGACGAGTTTATTTCTAAATGTGGAGGTTTCATTAGTTATAATACAAGTATATATCGGTTCGACCCACATTAATGGCGTCAGGCCGCAGAAAGTGAAGGGTTTGAACAAATTTTGGATTTCTTGAATGCACACCCTATTAAGCATGCATTAACGGTTAATCCTACAATCTATACTTCGTGTATTAAACAATTCTGGGCTACTGTCAAGGCAAAAACTATCAATGGGGAAATACAGTTACAAACCCTAGTGGATAGGAAGAAGATAATCATAACTGAATCAACTGTGAGAAGAGATCTTCAACAAGAAGATGTTAAAGGTGTTGATTGTCTACCCAATGCTACCATCTTTGAACAATTTGCATTAATTGGGTATGAGCAGGTTTCACAAAAACTCACTTTCTATAAAGCATTCTTCTCCGCACAATAGAAATTCCTTATTCATATTGTTTTACAATGCTTAAGTCCAAAAACAACTGCATGGAATGAATTTAGTAGCACTATGGCTTCTGCAATTATCTGCTTAGCTACAAACCAGAAGTTCAACTTTTCAAAGTTTATTTTGAAAGTTTGGTGAAGATGCTTAGTTTTGTCTAGTTTGGCATTAATTTTTGTCTTTTAGTGAATATCCGGTACCTGCACAGTACAAACACAAAAACAAGCATATTTATGGCAATTTATGTACGTTTTTGGTCGTTTAGGGTTGATTTTAAAGGTAAAAGGTATGTGTAATTACACACATACCAACACCCTTATTTCCAACAATGGTGGTACACAATCAAGAAGAAATGGGTGAAGGTTTAGCAATTTCCATTGATCCCCATCACACACCCACTTTTATTTAACCATTTCCTTAACCTTAAAAAACTCAAAAACCTAGGAGGCTTAAGAAGAATGACACTTAGGTACCTTAGTCTAGTGTTCCTAGTGATAATGTTGTGGATGAGGCTGTCTATAAGGAGTTGGATGACAGCTTGGTGAGGGCTGCCACTACTGCTTCTAGCTTAGAAGCAGAGCAGAACAGTGGTAACATAGATAAGACCCAATCCAAGGCAACACTTAATGAACCAAGTTCCTTAGGAACTAGTTCAGGTAGTGGTCCCAGGTACCAAGAAACCATGGGGGATATAATTTCTTAAACTAGGTTTGAGAATGTATCTAAACTTTCCAATGATCCATTACTCGCAAGAGGTAACACACTTCGAAGTGGTGAGGATAGTCTTAAACTTAATGAATTGATGGAACTATGTACTAATTTACAACAAAGAGTTCTTGATTTAGAGAAGACAAAGACCACACAAGCTGAAGAGATTGTTAGTTTGAAAAGGAGGGTCAAGAAGCTTGAACAGAAAAAGAGGTCAAGAACTCATAAGCTGAAAAGATTAAGAAAGGTTGGTGCTACAGCTAGGGTAGAATCCTCTGGTGATGAATAAAGTTTGGGTGAGGATACATCCAAACAGGGGAGGATTGATGCTATTAATACAGATGATGATATTACCCTGGTTAGTGTTCATGATATGAATGTTAGTGTTGGTGGGGTGGAAGTAGTTGAAGTTATTAACACTGCTAAACTTATTATTGATGTTGCTCAATTTAGTGTTGCTGGTGATAAAGTTAGTACTGCTAGAGCTGCAACAACTGTTAGTGTTGCTACTACAACTACTGCTACAACTGTTGATGATCTAACTTTGGCTCAAGCTCTGGCTGACCTAAAGAGTACAAAACCCAAAGCTAAAGGGATTGTTTTCAGAGAGCCTGGTGAATCTACAACAACAACACCAATACCTTCAAAGATTCAAGACAAGGGTAAAGCAAAAATGATTAAACCTGAACCTGTGAAGAAATTGTCAAAAAAAGATCAACTCAAGCTTGATGAAGAGATTGCACTTAAATTATAAGCAGAGATTGATGAAGAGGAAAGAATTGCCAGAGCTGAAGAAGAAAAGATTGATGAAGCCAATATTGCTTGGGATGACATTCAAGTAAAAGTTAATGCTGATTTCCAGTTGGCTGAAAGACTGCAAGCTAAAGAACAAGAGTAGTTTACTATTGAACAAAAAGCCACATTGTTTAAAGAACTCCCAGAGCAAAGAAGAAAATACTTTGCAGCTAAAAGAGCAGAGGAGAAGAGAAACAAACCACCAACCAAAACTCAACAGAAAAAGACCATGATTACTTACCTTAAGAATATGGAAGGTTGGAAGCACAAAGACTTGAAATCTAAAGACTTTGATTCTATCAAAGAATTGTTTGACAAAGCTCTCAAAAGGGTAAACATGTTTGTGGATTTTAGAACTGAGTTGGTGGAGGGTAGTTCAAAGAGAGCAGGAACTGAGCTGGAACAAGAGGTCACTAAAAAGCAAAAGGTGAATGATGTTCAAGAAACAGCTAAAGTGGATGACGATCAAGAAGCAGCTAAGATTAAAGAGCTCATGGAAATTAATCCTGATGAAGAGGAAGTAGCAATTGATGCTATTCCTTTGGCTGCTAAGCATCCAAGCATTATTGACTGGAAGATCCATAAAGAAGGAAAGAAAAGCTATTACCAGATAATCAAGGCTGATGGAAAGTCTCAGGTGTACTTAGTCTTCAGTCATATGCTCAAAAACTTTGACAGGGAAGATTTGGAAACTCTGTGGAAATTGGTAAAAGCTAAGCATGGGTCAACAAGGCCAAAGGAGGGCTATGAGAGAGTGCTATGGGGTGATCTAAAGGTAATATTTGAACCTCGTGCAGAAGATACAGTATTGAGGAATCAACAAGATTACAGAGTGTTAGAATAGAAGCTATATGACTTATGTGGAGTACATTTCTTAAGGATGCGACACATGCAGATCTATATGTTGGTAGAAAAGAAATATCACCTTACACCTGCTACAATTACTAATATGTTAAACAAGAAGCTTCAATGTGATCATTTTAGTGAAATGGCATATCAGCTTCTTAAATCCATGACAAAACAGGTTAAGAATCCATGAAGTGTTTGAAAGCATCCTCCTGGTGATTAATAAAGCTTTTAATGAAGAAACTTAAGATTTTAAAGAAGAATATCAAGTTTAGAGGAGGATTGTTGGGATTAAAAGACTTCTTGATGATCTTAGAGTTACTGCTGCTTAGGTTTGTGTTACTGCTGCTAAGCTAAAGTTAGTGTTGTTCATTAACTTTAATGAAAAATATGCTAAGTAGTTAGTGCTGCTAGTATAAAGTTAGTACTGCTAGTTCACAGTTACTACTGTTAGTATATATTAGTACTGCTAGTATAAAGTTAGTGCTGCTAGTGTAAAATTAGTACTGTTGGTGAAGATTGAATAAAATATTCTAAGTAGTTACTACTGCTTGTGCGCAGTTAATGATACTGGTGTATAAGTTACTACTTCTCAAAGATTAAGACTGCTAAAAGAGTTTCTACTGTTAGAGAAAGGATAAAGATTGTTTGGAGATCAAGATTACTTACGTGATAAGTATTAGTTATTTATAGAATAGATCATAGAGAATATTCTAAGTCTTAGGAATATATTGTAAATCGACTAGGACTCCTTGGTGTATAAAAAGAGGTCCTAGGGTATAGAGTTTAATATGTTGTTTTATAATTTGATAAGTGTTATTCATAGATTCAAGGTTTTGTAACCCTAATACTAGGAGAGTATTCGTATTATTCTTAATAATATTGGAGCTTTTATTGTTTGTTGAATTGTGATCTTGTGTTACTGTTTCATTAAGAATTCTTCTAATATTAAAGATTAGATTCCGCATAATCTTTAATACACTTAACAAAGTTTCTAGTATAGTTGTGTTAGATTTATCTAATATAACTAAACCTTAAACAAGCTTAAGGAATTCGATCTATTGAAGTGGGATCCAACAAGAGGTATCCTACAACTAGGACAACAGAAGATTTGGTGGAAAAGTTATACCAACTTTCTTATAACAATGAAGAGATGGAAGCTGATGAAGATGATAACCCCGATGATGTTACTGAAATCTTTAAGATCGAAGGCAACTTATTTGACTTCAAGACACCCTTGTGAAAATCATTTAATGAATTCAACTATCTCCTTAAGATCGACATAGATCTATTTACTTTCGATGTCCAAGAAATCAAGACTTACGAGGAGCATGAATACGAGATGAATAATAATATGACGGGGGATCTTGAGGAACCATGGTCAAAGAACGGGGTACCATATCAACTATGTGATCATATATGCGAACCATATCGTTTCAAAAATGGGAAGGTTAAATGGCCCACATGTAGTGCAGATATTGACGGATTCTGCAATGATGGAGAACTACCCGGGATGGTTTGAGTCGGATGCGTGACTTATTTCTAGGATTACAAATGGTATGATAAATTGGCTGATGGACTGCTGAAAGAAGAACCCTTGATACATAAGGCTAGATTTAAAGAATCATGGGGGGATGCAACTCTCGGAGTGATGAAATTATGCGCATGGTTAAAAAGTAGTTTTGAGAACTTCCACGAACTAGATCATGATGTATTAGTAAAACTGGAGGAATGTTGGTGGAAAGTAAATACTCATGAATGCGTCCCATTCACTCGTTGGGAAAATCACGGTCGAGGTCCATATGCAAACGCCAAATTTAAAAACACGTATGACCCTTATCTTGATATTAACCGTATATTTGGTAGGAATTAAAGAGCAAACAACGCCGGTGATACTCAAGACAGTCAAGGAAATAAGAATGAACATGAAGGAAACGAGCATACATTATCTTCTAAACCGACTTATGATCCATCAGTATTCCGAGTTAGAAGAGAGATAATAAAATACTCATTCGATGCTAATGACGAGTATGTTGCCATAAAAGAACACGAGTACTTCGACCATTCAAGAACCAACATTGATACATGTCAAGCTTATCGAGAACTTTTTCGCATTATGGATGAGGGATGGCTCGTGACAAAGGCAAAGGAGGAAGCAAGCTAAAGAAAAGAAAAAGTCTAACTTAAAGACTGGTTGAAAGAAAAGTGCTTCCCGGGAGACAACCCGGTCATTTGTGATTTTTAATTGTTTGTTGAGTCTGTCTTCCCAGACATTCCATACGATGTATTAAACCTCTATGGATACGTCGTATGGACCTGTCTAGACGTTAGCAGTCCTTTAATTTATGTATTTAAATTCCTGCAACTTTAACATTTACTATCTGGACGTTATCCAGTTTTTAATTATTGTACTTTTTAAACTTTATTGTCAGTTCAGTCTATATGGTGCATTCAATTAAACAAATACAGCGTATTAGTCGACTGAACCGTACTTAGGATTTTTAAATACAGGTCTCAATACGGCGTATCCTGGGGAATGGATACGACGTATTGACTTCCTGTACAGTATTTATTTTTGTTTCCCGAATTGTAACCATTGTAAAACCGAGATAAAATTGCACTTTTTGTCTTCTATAACTTTTATGCAGGACCTTGTTTATACTCTAGAAAAAGATGTGTGTTGAACTCATATGAGGATTCTGACGCCTCTTCAACACACTTTTGCTCAAGAACTCAAAATTGAAGAATTATCCCGAGAAAAATATCAGGAGAGTTCCTCGTTCTAATTCTATTTCCCATTTTCTTTAAGTGTTTTATTTATACAACGAGGACGTCGTATAGTTTAAGTGGGGGGATGGAGAATTAGAACGCCTACTTGTCTTTCTTCTTACAAATAATATGTTATATGCTTAAAATTAGGCCAAATTTAAAAAAAAAATTAGCATGCTTTTGTAAAAATTGCTAGTTACATAACCTCGCGCACAAATAACCGTTAATGACAATTGTGAGAATTAAAGCCTATTCCGTTTCCAAACGTTTACCTAAAAATTCCACAAAAATTATGAGTGTGTCGGTGATGTAGTGGACTTTAGAACTTGGCTTGGTATATCACTCGAGACCACAATAATGAGTACTATGGATTTAGATGGAGTAACCTGTTTAACTGGTAAATTTCTAAGAATACACCCAAAAAGCCTATATTTTGTAATATTAACTAACTACACTGGTTGGTTAACCCCGTATAACCCTTTGCTTACTCTCACTATTAGAGTAAGATACCCCTAGAAAAACCTATTGAGCCATTCCTGTCTTTTTCACACCAAATGTTTATTTCGTTACAACTCTACACCTTAGCCTACCCTGTAGATTAAGCCTATTAATCAAAGTTGCTAGTTGCTTTTGTGTAAAGTATTGTATTTTCTGTGTCAAAGTGAAATTTTCTATCTCTGGTTAGGTCGAGAAATTGCACAATGCAATGGGAATGTAGAAGTGTGTAGCTCGTGTATTTTGCTACTCTCGAAATTATGTTTCATATTCGAAGTATGAAGTATTAAAGAAAAATTATCCAGTTGAATTATGATGGCAAAGACGGTGAAATTACACCGAGATTCGTATTGTATTGTTATGAAAAAAATGGAAAAATGGAAAATCGCAGCAAAAAAAGAAGGAAAGAATGAAGATAGTCGGTTCGTTGAACTTAAAACGATAAATTACTTGGAGGATCGATTATTCGTTGATATGTGGTAAAAATCAACGATGTATAGTTTTGTATAAAGTGGTCGATATCACCACTTTTCTTGTAAAAGTATGTATAAGTATGGATGATTGGGAAGTTGACCGTTATGGGAACGCCAACTTAGGTTGTCTTTCTCATTCTATGATCGAGACGTTTGTGTATATATTTCTGAGTCTTTATCATGGGAACGGTCGGGAAAGTTACTAGCAACTACATACCTTATTTGTTCAGGCTTAATCTATTTGTTTTGTGACTTTTATTTCACAGCAATTTATTTCCCTTTCCTAACAACTAACCTTAGGTTTTACTCGAATGAGGATGAGATCGAATCATGCATGTCTATTCCGTCATTACGGCCATGTATGTGTGATGCAGCCACCTTGTTGGTTTATTACTTTTGGTGAAAGTTAAAAGATCCATACCCCATATTACTCTTAGTCTTAACCCTTAGTTTTACTCAAGGGGGGGGGGGATTATGCAATCTTATATGTCTATTGTACGGCCATGTATGTGTTATTTAGTTGCCTTGTTGGTGTGGTACTTTTGGTGAAAGATTGTTAGAATGATCAACCCTTATAAACCTTTAAAATAAACCTAATTTACCTTCTTGAACTTGTTACCCAAGCATATGATAGAAAACTAATCACGACCGACCAATTGAGCGTACCTATTAAATGTTACCACCTAGATTAGTTGAGTGATCTGAGTGTTTTCATTTCCCATATTTCGTGAGGTGCTTGGTTTTGTACAGGTGATTAAATGAAAGAATTCTTATAGGAAAAAATCCTTAACTTCGGTTAGGATACATTTTCAATAAATTTCTAGAGTCTACTTGAGGACAAGTAGGATTCAAGTGGGAGGATATTTGATGACATCAAATAACGTTACTTTTATAGCATCATTTATCCCAAGTAAATTACCCACTTTTATATAATTATTGCAAGAATTGTTACTTAATTGCTTAAAGTTGTTAATTGCAGTAATTATGGAGTACATTGTGAAGACAAGCTAAAAGGCGCACATTTTGGAGCTTAAATGATGATATTTGAAGATTGCTTATTTCTGACTACATACGCCGTATCCAGCAAAGAAGATACGGCGTATCAGCGCCTGGACTTCACAAGAAAACGCGTTTGTTCAATACCCAATACGGCGTATCCTTCTGACTACATACGCCGTATCCAGCTGGTCAAACAATCAAAGATCCTGCAATAAATGTGATTGAAGACAGTTATTACTGATTGATTGTGAATGTAGCGCGCACTCCAAGGAATTCACCCCAATACGCCGTATTGACCTCACTAAATACGGCGTATCAGCTCATTTCTAAAGCCTATAAATAGAAGACTCAAAAACGAGTTTTCAGTGTGCTTAATCTTATTCTCTATACCATAAACATAAAAGTTGATTTTCTAAAGAGATGAAGAGCAGCCAAGGTCAAGCATCGATACTAATTCGATAAAAGACGCCGTGTAATTCCTATACTCTTGTAATCATTCAATTTTTGGTATCGTTCGTTAACTCGGTTAGTTTACCTTGGTTATTTGATTATACTTGTATTATTACAATGGTTATGGGCTAATACCCTTGGATATTAGCCACTTTCATGAAGATTCAACATTTGGTTTGTTTAATCTCAATTGCTTAATTTATCGTTGATTATTTAATTATGTTTATCACCTCATACTTTTCTATGTGCTTGAATATGCGACCTATCATTCAACTGGGTCTAGTGAGGATGACCAAGTGATCTAGTAAGCTTAGTTGGACTAGCAGGTGACCCTTCGACCCAATGAGTACGTTCTTAATCAATTGGTAAAGACTTAGACAGTGGACTACCAGTATATAAAATGCCGTCAAGCAGTAAATGGGTAAAGTCCCGATGGGCTAGGGTTTAACAAGATCACCATTGCTTTAATCCATAAGATAGATTATAATTAAACTAAAGAATGCTTTATGCGGATGCGTTAATTATGACAGGATTTAACGTGTCTAGGTCTTAGGAAGAAGTCTCACCTAAGTCTTAAGAATGATATGCCGCCTCAAGATAAGTACTCATTGCACTAAACAAACAAACCAACGTTTAATCGGATTTAACATGGCTAATACAGTTTTCTATCATTTGGCTTGATCGCTCTTTTATCTTCTGATTATCTTCTTGCATGATTATTGTGTATTGAATTGATTTAAGTCGCCACAAACCTGTGCCAGTCTCTCAGGCTGAAAAACCCTCCCTTTTATCAATAGAACTAGGTTTAGCATAGGTTTAACATTAATTAGAAATAACATAGAATTAACTAGACTAATTAATTAGAATAAAATACTGATAAAATATATGGTTAACTTTCTCGCTCTTAGTGTTCGACACCCTACTTACCGCGAAACTCCATCTTGACAGGGTACACTGCCCGTTAAAGTGTTGTTTTAGGATAAGTCGGCTAAATATAAATTTAAAACTTGGTAATCAATAAATACAACCTACACGACAGCACATCAGAGCTCTTAGCTCTTGGCTTTTAGCCTTTGGCTATTTAGCTGGGTCTCGTGACTACATTTTAGTCACGAGCCTTTCACCTAACGTATTACACATTATAATCTCACTATTTATTACAAGACTCAATCTTAATAAGATCATCACTTTTATATTCCTAACAATCTCCCCCTAAGGGATGATCATTGAGATCTCTCTTTGATTTCATTAATGATCAACACTTTCAATTCCTAACAATCTCCCCCTAAGGAATGATCATTGAGATCTCTCTTGTAACCTTGATCTTTAATCTTTAATGCTCATTGTCTTTAGTCTTGTTGTGTAATAGTAGTCTCGTTCTAATATGCTCTTATGATCTTGATCTTTATCTTTGATTTTCCTTCCTCTTTGCCTTTGAGATCTTTTCATATCATCATTACTTACAGTGAATCCATCTTGATTTATCTTTTGAAGCTTTTGACCAACATACTTATACTTTTCTTGTAGCTAACAATCTTCCTCATGTAGAACTCTTGTCTTGATCAACAGCTTGATGATTTGAGGAAGTTCTTTGATTTATCAGAGTTGCAGAAGTGTATCTTTGAACTTTGAGTATGAGTTATGAAGGAATGAATACAACGGTGTACTTGCTTCTAAATGGTAGAGATGTTATTGTTGTTGTTGTACATACTTCACACAAAACAATTCGTAGAAGTTAAAATTATAACACCAAAGTCAACTAAGTCTCGGATGTTGTATACATCAAAGTCAACTAAGTTCCGAATGTACACGTTTCTTCCCCTTGATTGTTGTTGTAGAAGATGAATGTAGCAATGTAACTGTAGTAACAATCTCCCACATACATCTTGTGACATCATAAGAGACCTTGGTAATCCATCAAATCACTTGAGTAAATCAAGGAAATGTCTGTGTTTTTTGAAAACAAATTCCAAATGAGCATAATAACTACTAGATCACTTAGATTACTAGTTAACACTAAATTGAATCATTAAGCAATCATTTGCAAATTAGTGACCTACGTTCAGCGTTGGCTTGATGTTAGCACTGGTAGGATTTCCATTTTTCATTGTGAATACTTTAAATAAGTATCACTCTTAAATGTTCCGGCGACGTCACTAAGACATGCAATGTCACATAGACATATACACAACTCTTATACAATTTGTATCATTGGTGTTTAATACAAGTGTTCTTTTGTGGCCTATGTGAGATTTATAATTTGATCTCATTTGGCTCTAGACTCAATAAGTGCATTTTGTTTTTTGTGATCGGAGGCTGGAGCAAACTGCCACCTTTTCAATATCAACAATCTCGGAGTGAGATGTCAATAGATTATGCATTTAATCTCTATGATAATGGAACAAGAATTCTTTTGAGAGAATCTTGAGTGGCTGGGAAGGGTTGTGCATTGCATCACTGGGTCCATGATGTCTTTCTTTAATACCAAATATCATCTTTGTGATATCCGATAGATTATGTATTGACCCAGTTTCTGCCTAAAGTTTTGTAGAGGGCTTCTTTCTTTTCATCCTTTACACGTCATTTCTTTTTCATTATTTAACTCCTTTAATGTCTACCATGACGTCATTACTATCATCATGTTGTGATTGTTCCGATGATAGCTCATGCCTTAGTTAACATTATTCCTATTTCATTCAACTCCATCATACCTAAGGACTTCTATTCTATCTATCGAATGTCCCTAGGTAGATCCCTTCGGTTTTGGTTGGATCATGGGATAATACCTAACCTTACCACCTTATTCCTTTTTTGATCATCGTGAGGTAGTTGGTTGTTGGGTATTAAGATCAGAACCATAAAACCTTTGAAAATCAATCAAAGTGTTTGATATAAATCAAGACTTTTAACACTTTGAAAGTTTCACTTTTGAGAAATACTCCCCCTACACATGTGCATCATAATATTGAAAGAGTTTTGCACAAGGAGGAAAGAATTTCGTACTTGAGTCAAAGATGATCACATTTTTATTCAATTTTCTTTGAAAATTTCACTTTTTAAGAAATACTCTCCCTACTATGCATCATAAATAAAAGACTTTTGCACAAGGAGGAAAGAGTTTGCACTTGATTCAAAGACGATCACATTTTAATCTAATTTTCTCCCCCTCAAAAATAGCATACCATATGATATTTTTGACATCAATGGATTAAAATAGTTATTTGAGTTTTTGAAAGCACATGGGAGAAAACGATTATTTGCATGATTATAAATTGGAACATCTTTGAATTTTTTAAACAATTTTGAAAAACTAGTTGTCTCAAGTGTGTCAATATCTAAAACGGATGGTCACTAAGTTGCTAACAACGGTTTTCAAATACTCTCAAACGGATGCAACCCGAACGATGCTAACAACGCTTTCGAGTACCCTATACCGGATGCAATTTAGATCGCTGACGCGCTTGTCGATATACTTGACAACAACTATTTTTTACTTGAGAAATATGAATAGATTAAATGGAAATGTTTTTGATATGGTTAAAGTTTTAAGGGAGGAGTTAAAAAGGGTGCAGAATTGTCTAGATAAGGATCCGGATTATGTTCATCTTAGAGAAGAGGAGTATGTTTTTTGTAATGCTTATAAGGAGGCTGCTAGGGATGAAGAGATGGTTCTCAGACAAAAGACGAAGATTCAATGGCTTAAAGATGGTGATCAGAATTTGGCTTACTTTCATAATTCTTTGCAGGGTAGGATGTTTAGAAGCAGGATTGAGGTTGTGTATGATTCCGAGGGCCACAAATATGAGGGAGATTATATTGCTTCCAAGTTTGTTGATCATTTTAGTAAGTTTTTAGGCACTGAAGATGAGGTTTTTCCTATTGAAGATCCGGATAGCTTGTTTATTAATAAGTTGGATGCTTAGTGCGCTGACTACATGGTTAGGCCGTTTTTGGATGATGAGATTAAGTTTGCCATGTTTAGTATAGAGGATGATAAGGCTGCGGGTCCGGATGGTTACACTTCGAAATTTTTCAAAACTGCCTGGAACATTGTAGGGGGTGATGTATGTGCTGCAGTGAAGGAATTCTTTTATTCTAGCAAGTTATTAGGGGAGTTCAATGCTAATCTGATTTCTCTTGTTCCTAAACTGCAAACCCCTTTGAAGATTACTGATTATAGACCCATTGCGTGTTGCAATGTGGTTTATAAGTGTATCAGTAAGGTTATTACAAATCGGCTTAAGGAGGGGCTTGGTTCTATTGTCGATTCCAATCAGAGTGCGTTTATCCCGGGAAGACAGATTAGTGACAATATCTTTTTGGCTCAGGAATTCATGCATGGTTATGGGCGTAAAGGTGGAGCTCAGCGGTGTGCTTTCAAGGTAGATATCGAAAAAGCTTATGATACGGTGAATTGGGATTTTTTGAAGATTGCCTTCTACAGAGATTTGGTTTTCTCAGTTCTATGATCAAATGGATTATGAGTATATTATGTCTTAACACTTGCCTCGTTTTCTATTTATGTTAATGGGGAAACACATGGGTTCTTTAAGGGTAAAAGGGGTCTTAGGCAAGGTGACCCCATGTCTCCGTATTTATTTACTATTGTCATGGAAGTTTTAAACCTTATGATTAAAAGGCAGATTCGTCTTGACAGTCGGTTTAGGTATCATTGGGGTTGTAGTAAAATTAATCTTACTCACTTATGTTTTGCGGATGATTTGTTAATGCTTTGCCATGGGGATCTCATTTCTGCTAGTATCCTTCGAAGAGCTTTAGATGAGTTTAGTATGACTTAGGGTCTCTATCTAGTAATGGCTTAAGGCACAGTTTTCTATAGTAATGTTCCTGATGATGTTAAAGAGGATATTCGTTTGGCTATGCCTTTTAGGGAGGGTGAATTACCTGTTAGGTATTTAGGCGTTCCATTAACTTCTAAAATGTTGAGTATTGCAGATTGTAAAGTGTTAGTGGAAAAGGTGAAGAAGCGTATTTTTGACTGGAGAAATAAGTCGTTGTCATTTGCTGGTAAACTTCAACTTGTTGCTTCTGTCCTTTCATCGCTTCATGTTTATTGGGCTTCTATGTTTATGTTGCCGGTTTCTATTTGTGACAGTATTGATAAACTTTTTAAAAACTTTATTTGGGGAAAGTCTGAGTCTAGTAGTGGTATTGCTAGTGTCTCTTGGAAGGATGTTTGTAGGCCTAAGAATCAAGGTGGTTTAGGGTTGAAATCATTGAGAGTCATGAATTGTGCTCTTATGGTCAAACATTTGTGGTATATTGCTAGTAGGAAAGAGTCGTTGTGGGTTAAATGGCTTAATGTTTATAAGTTAAAGGGGGAATGTTTATGGGATATGAAAGTTAGGGATAGTTTTTCTTGGAATCTCAAACAGATATTGAAGTTGAGAGACAGTGTTAGGAAGTTTATAGGTTACAAAATTGGTAATGGTATCGATTGTTTTGTCTGGTATGATAGATGGCACTCTAACGGCCCTTTATGCAGACTTATTAGTAACCACATCATTTCTAGTTGTGGTTTTGATTTGAATGCTAAAGTGGCTGACTTAATCTGTGGAAATAATTGGATCTGGCCTATTGAGTGGTCAGAATTGTTTAGTGAAGTTATTGATGTCCCGGTTCCGGTTTTAAGTAGTGATTCGGTTGATAAAGCGTTATGGTTTAATAAAAAGAATGAAGAAGTTCAGTTTAGTGTAAAAGAGGCTTGGAAGGTTCTTAGAATTGATGGTCCTGAAGTTATGTGGCACAAACATGTTTGGTTCTCCCAATGTATTCCCAGGCATGCGTTCATTTTGTGGATGGCTCTCAAGGGTAGATTGAAGACTCAAGATAGGATTTCCCGATGGATTGGTGCTGATAACATGGTGTGTCCATTTTGTAAAAGCTGCAAAGACTCTCACAGTCACCTTTTCTTTCAATGTGGTTTTGCTCAGGGTGTTTGGGATAGGCTTAAGCTGATGAGTAGGCTTGAAGATCTTTCATATGTTTGGGCTGAAATTGTTTCTGGTATTTCTGTTAGAAAGGCGAACAATACGCTGTGGAGTATTATTCAAAGGCTGGTTTTTGGTGCGCTGGTTTTTGGTGCGCTGGTTTTTGGTGCGCTGGTTTTTGGTGCTGCGGTTTATTTCATTTGGCAAGAACGCAATTTTAGGTTATTTAGAAGTGTGGAAAGACCTGCAGATAAGGTTTATGATATTATTGTGGATACAGTTAGACTAAGACTGTTGGGGTTAAAGATTAAACGGTCTCATGAAGTAGAAAAGGCTGCTGCTATTTGGAAGATTCCTATTAAGGGAGTGGGGGAAAAGAGTGGTTATGGGGTTATGTATGGGGTTAATGATGATGTTACATAAGTGGTGGAGTTGGTGTATTATGCACAAGCTTGCCGTGAGCTTGTGGCAGTATTGGAGGATTAGTTGGGGTGTTTGGTGGTTTTGTATGGGTTTTTTTGCTAACTGTTTTTGTGCAGGTACTCTATGGAGCTTTTCTAGGATTGGATTTGTGGATTATAGCATGGGAACGACGTCTTCTTTTTTCCGTTCCTGTGCTTGTGATCACCCCGTGGTGATCACAATGAGTGATTGGGTGGGGTACCATCAGGGGTGGACCGGGCAATTACATAAGTGTGAGTATCATTTTTATACTCATGCTTATGTAGAGTGTAGTTTTGGTGAGGTAGGATTGGGTGGGTTTGGGTTTCATATATGGGATGGAGTCATAAGGGAGTGCAGGGTAGATTTGTCAAACGTTCCGGTTTTGACGCATAGGTTTGGGAGACACAAGGGGGGTGGTCTGTTTTGTATGGGTTTGAGTGAGTTATGGTATACTTACTCTCCTTGGAAGGTTTGTAGGATATGCAGGGTTCGTTGGTTTTTTCTATCACTTCGTGATAGTCAAAGTTTCCTGTATATTGTCTATGACCTAACTTGGGTTATTTCATCTGTTCTTTTAGGTTCTGGTGGCATAAGGGGGGTTAGGTTGTGCTCAGACAAGAGACGACTTAGTCGTCTTCCCCTAGTTGACAGTGGTTTTGTCCGTATCAGTCCTTGGGAGGGTGTGTAGCTGGCTAGGTGTCTCCCTTTGGTTCTTGTAGGATTAACATGGTGTCATTTGCTACCCTCCTTTGTCTCTTCACTCATATCCTTAAGGTTGGTTGTGTGCTGTTTTGGGTTAGGAATATTCTCGGTATGCTTGGTTGCACTCCAAGTATGCTATTGAGATTTAGAATGCTCCTTTTTAGCATTTTTTGGTTCTGGTTCCATTTTCTGAATCAGTGGGTCTTTTGCCACCCTATTATATAGGTTTCCTTTTTAATTTTATTTTTATACTTTTTATACCTCCCCACCCCTTCATTCACATTTTTCTATATTATAATTTATTTAAATAAGGTTTTAATGGGTGTTTGGGAAAACACCAGCTGGGTTAGGTTTTGGACAGCTTACATTTTTGGTGTTATAAGGTTTTGGTGCTGCATTAATTTTTACTTTAGGAATGTTTCGTTTAATCACGGTACTTCTAGGTTGGGGGTTCTTGGGTATTGGGGTTGTGCTTTTCAAAATTATGATGCAAGGTTATTCAATTTTAGTTATGTTAGCTCCTATTCTAATTTTGGTCTCTATTTTGGTGCTGGTATTGGATTTTATTATGATTCAGGTATTTTTAGCCTGGGTTTTGGTCATGTTAGTTGTTCGAATACGGGTTTCTGGAATTGTAATACTATATATATCATTGATAAAGGCTCAAGGCTGGAATGGTTGAAGGACTTCAGTTCTGATTTGGTCAGGATCCTTGAAAGTTTAAATGTCCAGGTTTTAAAGGCTTGTTGTATGACTCATAAGGTGTATCAAAGGTTATGCAAAATGTTTCAAGTAGAGAAATTATGTTGCAGTTCAAGTATGCTGATATATGTTTCAAGTATGATTGGTAATTTTAGGTTCTCAATTTTAAAGAATTATGGTTAGTAACCATGTGTGGGCAGGTTAGAGTATAAAAGAATAAGCAAGTTTGTTATCTACATACATAGTGATCTGGTTACAAGTTATAAGAGCATATTTTCGTGATTAGTGATAGAGTTATCAAGAGAAATAGTTGTTATTATAAGTTTTTTGGTATTTCATTTATTTTTTGTATAGGCTTGGTATGTCAAGCCTAGTTTTTGTTTTGTCACGTGAATGTCTCAGAGGGGTTTTGTCCTTTCTTAGATATTTTTGGGGCTTGTTTGTAAATATCCTTGCATTTTAATATATTTATTTTACAGTTACAAAAAAAAACTATTTTTTACTTGGAAAAATTTTCTTTTGTTTAAAAACATTTTTCATTATACTCCTCCTCAATAATACAACACTTCACTTTGAATGACATCACAAGTATATTGAGGGATAGATTGAGTGTTGAGCACATTATTTTGAAAGTTTTGAATTATCTTTGAAAAATTCTTGAAAGATTGTGCTCAAACACTAAAAGTTTTGAAAGCTCCCCCTTAAAAATAGATCAAATGATTTAACGAGGAAGGGAGGGTTGAAAACACAATTTGAAAGATTTTGAAAAATCTTTTTGAGAAATTCTTGAAAATTGTGTTCAACATTAAACACTTGGTTTTGAAAAACTCCCCCTCAAAGTAGATGTAAATCAAAGGATTTGAGGAATGGAGTGTTGAACATACAATTTGAAAGTTTTTGAAAAATCTTTTTGATAAATTCTTGAAAATTGTGATCAACTTTTCAAAAACCATTTTACTTGAGCTCAAGATTTTGAATATCTTAACGAACTAGCTCAAGTCCGAGAAGTTGTAAGCTTCCCGTTGTGAGGATAAATGTACATAAAGGTACACTGTCCTTTATTTGAAGAACAAGTCCTAAGCTGACATTTACTTAGAATTCGTATGTCCCAGACAAACTTTTTGAAAGAATTTTGATAAAAATTGCTCAGGACAAAGAAGATTTCTCTTCTTATTAAGATAAAGTGCACTGAATCATACACTTTTCTTTTATTTGAAAAACTGAGTTCTGATTAGAAATAATTAGAAGTTATTGTTTTGAGCAAACTTTTGAAAAGTTATGCTCGAAACAAGAAGATTTCTCTTCTTTTTAAGGTAAAGCGCACTAAAACGTACATTTTCCGTTTATTTGAGGCACGGGTTCAAATCTGACATTTGATTTCAAACCATTATGACATCGAATTAGACAACAACCTTTGGAAAAAAAACCCATTTAAGCACGGTGCTAACGGGTTTACCAAGTTTTGAAAACCAATTTAAAGTTGTGTCAAGTCGATGTAAAGATATTGAGTTCCAGTGAGAACTTAAAACCGGTGTTTTATTTGGAAACAACTCTCGTGGAATTAATGGATTTAAAATTTCATTTTTGATTTTCCATTGACTATTGAAACTCGATGTTTATTGGAGGAGTTTTAGATATTGTTGAAGAAAAAGATTTCCATTTGTTATTAACATTTGGTGTAACATTCTGAAAATTTGTTTTTGAACCATTTGAAAATCTTCTATTGTTTTTGTTTTTCAAAGCCGAGTCATTCTTGTTTTGCATCGAAAGCATTTCTGTTTTGGAATAATTCAAAGAGTTTGAACGACTTTGCTTTGGTTTCCACACTTGTTTTACCGGTGTAAAACGAGAGTGTGGAGTATCAAAAAACTTATTTCCTTTCACTTGAAGTACTTTTCTGTAAAACAACCTTTTGTGGTCAGTAGGTGTTTCAAAAGTTTGAGATTTCTTAGAAAACCTCCACACTTGTTTTACCAGTGTAATAGGAGAGTAAAGTTTCAAAAAGTTGATTCTTTGCATTTGAAGCACTTGTCTTAAAAACCTTTTGAGGCGTAGGTTGTTTTAAAATTTGGAGT
The DNA here is from genome assembly GCA_026074375.1 of Tanacetum coccineum. Lineage (NCBI taxonomy): Eukaryota > Viridiplantae > Streptophyta > Magnoliopsida > Asterales > Asteraceae > Tanacetum > Tanacetum coccineum. The sequence continues at coordinate 73,530 of BQNB010008406.1, forward strand.
TTCCTTAGAACAAACTTTCATCTTTTTTCAAAGAATAGGTTGTAAACTGAGAAACCCTTTTTGAAAATGGTTTTGAAGATTCACCCGTGTGAACCTTTTTCGAAACACTTAGTTTAGGTTTTGAGATTTTGAAACTTTGGTTTTCCTTTTTGTCCAGTTAAGAGAATCAAACTTTACTTTTAAAGCATTATATGAAGTTCTCAACTAATGGTATTCTTTTTGACAAGAACGAAGATTTTGATATGCCAATTTTGATTCTAAAAATGCATTTTGTTTCAAAAGCTGATCTTTTTTATTTTTAGGCAAAGATTGTGTAGTGACTGGTTTTGACAAATCCTTTTGCACAACAACTTTAGGAGTTAACCATGATTTTGAACTTTGAGAGTTTATTAAAAGTTTATCAACAGGTGGTTTTCCTAAAATTAAAGGTTTATCAAACTTAGTTTTCATAGACTTCCCTTTCAGATTTTCAAGTTGAGTCCCTAAATGATTAATTTCTTTCAAAAATTGATCCTTTTTTTTGCGTATTTTATTTTAAAATATATTTTGTTCAAGTTTTAAATTTATAAAAATCGATTCAAATGACAAACGTACTAAGGGCAAAGAACCCAATCGTGAGTAGTGTAGAGATGGTAAATCTGAGGTCGTCCCAAGAGCTAAGTGTTAATAGTTTTAATTTGAAAGTGTCACGTTTTGAAAATGGTTTTAAGATTGATTTTGAGATTAACAAGAAAGTAAATATGCAAAAAGTAAAGTAATAGAAGATATCAGGGAGAGAGACGTGCTATCCTAGCCATTTCATTATTACCGTTATAACTATGTTTTCCTGTGCAATGTTACCTTATGGTTTCATTAGTGGTTTCTAAAGTAGATCAGACTGAATAGATATCCTTTAGTCTGTCTTATACTTTCCGCGGATCCTGGAATCCCTAATATTTCATGAAGGTAGGGCAACAAGGTCACAGTGATTAATCCCAACTATACCAAGAACTAGTCTAATAACCTATATAAATTATTAACCCTCTTTGAAAGAGATCTTGTGGTTTTTAAGTATATTAAGTGATAGAGGCGGTAACTTGGTTAGTTCCTACACTAGGGATAGGGTTTTAAACCTACCTTAGTAACCATGCTAATCCCATGTTCAATTGGTAATCTAATAACAGGATTAACATGATCTAAACCACCCGCAATACTACCAAAACCCAGGGTTACATGATAGTCAAAGGATATCCAACGAAACCATAATCTAACAGGAAACAAACATTATAACGATAGTAAATTCATGACTAGGCCAGCACTTGAAGTGCTTAGCCGCTCATAGCAACAACACGGCAAGAATTAATAAAGGTGTAATATTTGTATTGAAAAACTCATAATCTTTACAGATGCGGTTTTAGGACGAATTAAATACAAAAGTAAGATAAGTGTGATCTCCCTTGGACTTCTAGTGGAATTCTTCGAGGTATAGAAGCCTTGGTCGCTTCTTAGAGCTGTGGTGGAATGGATGATGTCGAAGTGTCTGAATGAGGCCTCTATTTATAGATTTCGAATATGTTACGGCGTAACCTTTTAGAGGTTTACGCCATAAACTGCTGACGCGTACTTTCCATCTTGCAAGCTTAAAATATGTTACGGCGTAATCAAGTGTCCATGTTACACCGTAATGCTGACTCGGATGACTCAACCTTCCATAATAATAATGTTACGGCGTAAACCTTGAGTGTGGTTATGCCGTAATGTTTCTGGGTGACGTGTCTTGCCTTGAATAGGTTGCGGCGTAACACTATCGTAGGGGTTACGTAGTAAATTCTCGTAAGAATTTGTGTTTTCTTTTTTTTTTGGTCCATTTCCTGTGTTTCTTGTCAAATACTTGCATTTTATCTGAAAATAACGAAATAACCATAAAAGTATCAAATTCAAGTATTTATAAGACAATTACAAGTATTTTTGTGTGGAAATTGGCACTAAAAAGTATAAAATATTTGATGTTATCAAATATCCCCCATTTGACTTCTGCTTGCCCTCAAGTAGACCTGTTAGAATAGTTTATAAAAAGATTTCTCTGATTTAACTCAAAGAAATGAATCTATAAAAGACTTATGCTAGAAACATCAAAGCCGAACTCCTCACGAAAAGAGGATCAAAATTTCACTCAATCTCATCTGTCTAAGTGTTCATTTTCGGGGTGATCGCTCAACTGCACAATCAATAGTAGTATTTATCATAAGCTTGGGAAGTACACAAATTTGCACCAGTTAGAGTTAGGGTCTAAACAATTCTTAATGCACATGGGGTAACATTAACACAGGTTTTGGGGTGATATAAAAGGTTAGAGATAGACAGGGATACAATTTAATTGGTTGTTAAGATTAAAAAACACCCAAAACAATATTTTATTTAATCTAAGGTATCTATGCCGGCTTATTGTCCATCTATAGTCAAGTCTTCGATGTGCGAAATCCGATATATCTTCATAATGGGTTAGCTAATAATGAGATCTTGCGAAGCATGCTAACCTATTCTTCACTAGGTGGCTTATAGTTTCACCACCTTTTTTTTTGGATGGCTTATAGTTGCTCCGATCCCAAATCACTAGGTGGTTTATAGTTGCACCACCTTTTTACTTAGTTGGTTTTGTAACACGTAACCAACATTATGAGTTATATCACTAGGTGGCTTATAGTTGCACCACCTTTTTACAATAATCCTCTATATAACATATAACATATCCCCCACTTAAGATAAACAGTATCGAAAGTGATAATACCGGGGGTCTTTCATGATTAAAATGATGTATCATTAAAGTACGTGCCAATCTTCAAACCATTTTCATGAACCATCGATTTAGGTAGCCAGAAATTTCAACACATAGATAAATATAGACTACATGGTTGGCTAAGGCGAAATGGTGTAATGAAACATATAATAATGGGTAGATTGTCTCCACTTTTATCCCCACCTAAATAGTACAAACTATCCACGAAAAAACATAGATTTGCTTCTTAACAAGGGTGATCTAGGGGTTCTTGCACTAATGAATGAGGTTGCAACAAATGGGTTTGTAACATGGGATGGTCGAATACGTCGTTTGTATCAAGTCGTATAAACACATACATAATGCTTTTGTGGGTGATTCTAATGTTGCCTTCTCGAACATCTATTACTGCTATATTAATTTAGGTCTCGATATGATGTTCAGGCCAAGTTCTAAAGCCTACCAATACTACGGCACACCTCAATATTTTGGTGGATTTTTATTGAATTGAGATGAAAACAGAATACAGCCTTAACCTCCACCAAGTAGGCTTAAACCTCACCAAGTAATAATAAAGGGTAATGTGCATTCGGCAAAGATTAATTTTAGTTTAGTAGGAAAACCATGTCAATTTTTTTAAAATTTGCACCATTTTTTAAAGAAAACTAGAAAATCGAAGGCAATAATAGGTCAAGTAATAATTCTACTCCCACCCCCCACTTGTTTTGTACAATGTCCCTATTGTACATTAAGGAAATGAAATAAACAGGTAGAGTAGAATTTGAACAAGAAACTCCCTTATGCTTTGCTTCTAAATATAATAAGCCAGCGGAGAAATTTAGAGAATCTCCATCTTGAGCAAGCTCATTTCCCCCTGTGATCACTAAAACAAACTAATAGCATAAAATCGCTCAAAGAGAAATATACAAGAAATACAAACCTAACTCACTTTCATAGGAATCACGATTGCATTTAGCATATGCAACAAGCCTTTTAAACCACTTGGTGGCTCAAGTGAACGAATGAAGTCTCGTGAGGGTTTCTAGAGAACATACCTACAAAGTTCATTTCGATATACAAAGTATAGCAATATGTTAAAACTTAATTTTAAGGTTTTTCGAAAAGAGGTTATGACGTAACTCTGGTGGTTACGCCGTAATCATGTGGTATTTTAAAATTTTAGTTTATAAGTTTACGGCGTAACCATAAGAAGGGTTACAACGTAATTGACTAGGTTATAACGTAACTTTTAATGTTACGCCGTAACTGCTGCTAAATCAGCAAAGCTATCACATAATTACGGGTCGAGTCTGTGACAACTGTGCCTTGAGCAGGTTAGTCAAACCGTTAGTATCGACTTAAATATCATTATGTGCTATAATAATTATGTGTTTATGTGATCTTATGCGAGTTTGGTTATCATTCCACGGAGCGTGATCGTCTCATTTTAGTGACAATGAAAATGATAGTATAATTTTATATGTGTACGTATTAGTTTGTGTGAGTATTATGTATGTACGTATTTAAGTATTAATGATTTGTAGGAGTAAGATTTAGGTCTAGTAATTTAGTTAGTTAGATTTTAGTATTATTAAGTTAGGAAAATAAAATATGAAATGAATATACTTTATAGTCATTTAAAACTAAAGTTTTTATAAAAATAAAAAAATTAGAGGGTAATTATGTGAATAATAATAATTAAAAAAATATATATATGTATGTGTTTGGCCGATCGGTTATAGGGAGAAAAAGGGGGAAAGAAAACCCAATTTTAGTCTAAGTAGGATTCTGTTTAGGTAATTATCCAAACATTTTTGTAAACACTATAAATACAAAACCCTTCTTCCCTTTTTTGTGTTTTGGCCGGTCGAACTCAAGCAGAGAAAAAAGATTTTTTTATCAAGAGTCAAGTTGGTGATTTGTGTAATCAAATCAAGGTTTTTAGGTAAGTTCTTAAACTCTTTTCAATTAATCTTCTTTTTAAAATTAATGTAACAATAAATTGATGGAATTAGGGTTTTAATATTCTCTGTAAATTAATGATGTTAGGCAAATTAGAAGTAATTAGGAATGAATTATAAGCATTTTGGTGTAATCGGTTGGGTCTAGAACGCGTTAGAATAGGAATTAGGTTTGAACAGAATTTAAGGTCATGTTGTTCGAATGATATCTCAATGATGGTAACATGATTTTTGATGAGGCTTATATTCATTGATAAGTTCAGAGAGTCTAGTTTTCAAAAAGTCTGGCCGCGACCAATATCGAGATCGGGAAGTGGTTCTAATGATTTTCGTAAGAAAAGTTGTCAAAACAGTAAATTCGGGTCAGATTTAGGTCTGATTTCGGGGAGTAAAACCCATACTTAAATTTCGAATTAGGGTTAGCCAAAAATCAGAGGTCATATTTTAGGTGTCTATTAACTCCAATTCGAAGGGCTAGCGCTAAAATATTTTCTTAGTATTTTTAAGGATATCAAACTTTTTGGTGTGCATTCAGATCCGAATCTGAGTACTTTGTAATGATGAATTTTTATAAAATAGTTCCACTTAATATTATTATTTCTAAAAAATCACAGTAGCTCAACACTTATTGGGGAGTCAGGGGATGTAAGGAGAACCATCAATTAGGCGTTTTAGTATTTTATTTGTGGTCATAATTTGACTACAAAATTCATTCAGAAACTGTGAAATTGGAAGTTAATGGTTAAGGTTATATAGGGTATGAAAATGATATGGGAGGTGTATTTAAAGAATTATAAACTTAGTGTAAGGTTTATAAGTCCATCATATGATTGTTACATTGGTTTAGGCATTTAGCCTAACCGAGTGTAACTTGTGTTTTTGTTATGTTTAGATTGTTTGCAAGATTCTGTCAAGTAGCTGAGCATCAAGTGAGTTTCGTAGTGTCATTTTTACTATGTTTTCTTAGGATGGAAATGAAGCAAAGGTTTTTAAATGTTTTAATTGTTGTGATTATGTGGTTTAATTTACGCATGGACTTTTATGTAGCTATTATATGTTATGTGCTAAATGTTATGCGTTGTTGGAGCGGGGGTAACGTTCCTACCTAATGTTGTGTGCTTTGGATCGGGGGTAACGTTCCTACCCATTATTGTGAGATATACTTTGTGGCTTGGATCGGGGGACATGTTCCATCCTAGTTTTGGTTGTTTTATACGTATGCATGTTAACCTGTATAATAGTTAGCTTAACTGTCCTGCCATGTTCTGTTTTAATTAATCACAATAATTGATTTAAAGCTTGAATTGTGTGTCGTAAACCTATGACTCTCACCAACCGTTGTGTTGACGTCTTTAAGCATCATTTTTAGGTGAATATGTTGAGGGTTTTGAAGCTAAAAGTGGCTAGAGAGACCTTAGGATTGCATATGGAGTTTGTCTACCGATTTTCGTTTTGTACTTGTTTTATGGATTTTTCTTGAATGCTGTTTGATTTCTTAGGTTTGTGAGACATGTTATGTCTTTGTATTAATGAGACCCTTTTTATTAATGCAATACTCTTTTGTGTTAAGGTATTGTCATGACACTTTGTGTCCCTTTATGTTTTGTTTTGTGCATGTAGTTTTCTCTATTGATGGCACCATTGTGTTATGATGATACCCATGAAGTTACACCTCGTGTTTCCGCCTTGGCGGGGTGTGACAGAGTCAGTCTCGAAAGTTGCCTCCTGACTGTTGGAACATGCAAAACAAAGTAAAACATGCAAACCAACTAATATGCGGAGAAATGAAATTTATTGATAAGACAGGTTGTCTCCCGACAAGCACTTTTGTTTATTAACGAGTCTTTAAGTTAGACTCATGCCCACTCTACGTTTCGTTGTATGACTCTTCTTTATCGTCATTAAAGATTTCATCCATAATTCCAGCTCTTATGGTGGCAATATTTCCCCTAGTCCTAGATTATTCTTACACTCCTGAAACTTTTATTTTTGTATAAACTTCTCCTGGACCAATGCTATATCTAGTAATATTGACCTTTTCAATTAAAATTAGGGGTGGTTTGATGTAGGGCATTCATAGTAATATGCATTTCCTTTCCTTGTATTCTTCGTCATCCGAATCAATAAATCCGACATATAATGTTAGTTCAAGGTAATCAATAATTCCTTCTAAATCGTCGTCATCTTCATCTGTTCCCTTGAACCATTCATCATGTAACTTGTTTAATACGGTTCCTAGGATTTTGTTTTCTTTACTTTCCCCGCATCCATCAGAATCTTCAAATTCTTCGTTGTCATCATATTCATTCCAGAATCTTTTTCTCCAATGACCTCGAAGAATTTTGTCCCTAGTTGTCTCACTAACCTCTCCAAACCTAATTCGTAACCAATCATTCAAACATAAATTCTCCAATTCAACATCAATTCGTTTGCTATCGTTCTCGCTTTCCTAATAACATTTAATTTCATTATGACATAAGCTACCCCCGTCACATTTTTCCACAAATGGGTTACAAGATGCCCATATATCTTGCACTCCTTTTTTCTTGCGAGAAATAGGGGTACACCAATGTAATTTTTTCTTGGTAGAGGTTAAGTTTGACCTAACTTCCCCATTTGTTTCTTGGGCGATCAAGCTACATCTGTAAACAATTTCCTCATACGATTCTTGAACCTCTATATCATAAGTGATCACATTAGGGTCCTAATTTCGCATGCGTTAGTATTATATGTGAATAAATCATAATCGATTTTCATTAATTTATCTTCTTATGTGTTCATCTTGGTTTTGATCATTCGAACAAATTCGTGTATGTTGTTGGAAAAATTACTTCTCATTTTAAAAATAACCTTTTCATTCCTAACCTATAAAGAAATAGTCTTTCGAAATATGTCTACTTTAGCATGGGCATTGGCTATAAGAGGTCTTCCTAAAATTACGGGCATCCTAAAGTCCGCAATTATGTCTAGTATGACAACATTAATTGGGAGAATAAGTTTATCAATCTTTATGAGCAGATTTTTGACAATCCCTTTTGGGATGCATTTAATGTCATCCACCATTTCTATAACCATATTTATTGGTTCAAGTTTCCCTATTCCTAAGCGTTTAAACATGTAAAAGGCATAATGCTAATGCTAGCTCCTAGGTCAGCCAAAGCATTGTTAAAATCTAACCTTCTGATAGAGCAAGGAAGAATAAAACTTCTTGGATGATTTTTTTTGGAGGTAGCATATTCTGGAGAAGAGCTGGGCATCTAGGATTCATCCTAACTTCATCATCATCCTCGGTTAATTGTTTATTGGCTACCAGGTCTTTCATGTATTTAGGATAATTATCTGTTTGCCTAATTTCCTTGAGGAGGGGCTGATTTATCTTAATTTTCTTTAAACTCTCCATGGTCTTATGAACTAGGGCTTCCTCGGCATGTTTTTTTAATCGATTAGGAAAAGGAATTGGTGGTACATAAGGTTTGACATAGTGGTTTACCGTTTGTTCCGATAGGTTTGATTTCCATTCAAGAATAACCTTTGAGGTTTTAACTTCAGTGGTTTCAGATTTTTCATCGTTCGAAAATCATGAATTAGAAGAAAAATACTTGATTTTTTTGGGAGAGTAATAGAATGGTATGTACAAAGGAATTGGTGGTACAATCCAAATGCACGTGTTCTTCATTTGGCTGACATAGACTTAAAACTTCATTTAAGGGTACATAAGTTTTACAAAATATGTGACAAAAATCGTGTACAAGAAGCATGCAAAACAACTTGTAGCACAAAGTTAAGAAAACATTTTGTTAATCTTTTTTGTATAGACATCATTTTGTCAAATGTTCTCGGTAGCTCCATTTTGGACGCATAAAGAAGCGGAGAAACATGCTAGCGCGAAGCTTATTAAAAACCTGACTTCTTTTGGGGAACCTTAGTTGCGCCCGCCTTAAACTTCTCTTATAGTTTGTCCATAATGGTTGAGCCGTACTTCCAATTGACTAACGATGCTATTGTATGTTAAGAAACCCCTTTGTTAACATTAGTTTTATTGTTGCCAATATGGTGGGATTATAAATTGATCAAACCCTATATTGTACTCCTACTTGTGTCCGAAGACACAAGCAATTCTAATAATTCCCTCATATGCCAAAGCATGTAGTGGGGCGGGAGAAAATTAAAGATCAATTCAACCCCATATTGCGCATGTGAAACTAAAGCTTCACAAGAAATCAAATTTCATAGTTTAATGTCCGTATTAATTTGTCCAAAAACCCCGGTTTCGCAAATAACACATAACAAGTCACAAGGAGTATGCTTAATACTAGACATGTTTAATCCAAATTTCTCTATAAGTATAAGTCCGGTTTTAAGAGTTTCATAAAGTTAATTTTGCAAATATTGACTAGACACATGGCATATTACATATAAGCAATTAAAACTGATAGAAAATGATTTATAAATGAAGACAAACTCTTCTGAAGAAAGCCGTCTCACCATCATAGCCTCGCGTACTTAAAAAATCTTTCCCCAATTGGAGAAGCAGATTATCTCAACTAAGGTTTGCTGCGAAAGCGTCTAAAACGCTCACCATCATCATATAACATGATTGCGTGAGTCTTACAGCCGAGATAAATCAAGAATAGAATAACAGGGCAACTTAATTAACTTTTAATTTTAATCTATTCTTATTATCAAGTAATCATTTGTGTTGATTTCTAAGCGTTTAGGTCCTTATTTATGGCAAAGTGAAGTGCATGTCGATTGCCATAATTTTCTAAAAAAAAACAATCAATATTACTGGATTCATGCAGCCCTAGCGTGTTTAATATGTGTGTAACCCATAAAACACCAAACGAGTTGGCTATGATACCACTGTTGGGATTTGATAACTAGTTAACCATTAACACTACGAGTACGCAACGGATATAGATCAAGTAAGGAGTATATGATTAACACACATAATAAATAAACAATAGGGTAAACAAGAAAACTAACCCTTGTAGTCAACAGCAAATGTAATGAACCAAAGAGCTAGAAAAACCCTCTTGAAACTATGGATAAATTTCCATCTTTATGGGTGCTCACACAACACCGGAAAGTCCAACAAATACGTCACGATGGCTAGTCGTTACTTCACAAATAAAGACAACCAAACATCATGTTGTCTTGTCTTGCTTGAAAAACCAAACAAAATACTTCTAAAGGAAGTACACAGTACGAATGTTTAGAGAAGAAAAGAATAAATAATCAAACACAATTATATTCTTTATAATATTGCCTTGACAATTCGAATAAAAAAAGCAACATATTGATGTGTTTATAGCCCCGTAAGATTTTGACCAAGACAAAAACTAGAAAATGTTTTTCTTTCTTAGGGATAAATTATGTGTCATATGTATTTTGTGTGGGACAAGCCAATAAGGAGAAGGTATGGGGTGTTTATATAACACCTCAACCCTAGTTGAAGATAAACTCTAAAGCCTTGAAGATAATCTTTAAGTCTTAAGCTTATCACAACTCATCCATCTTATCTTAAACACTCATCATTATCACTATAATTTACACACAAATCCCTTTCTAGAATCTTCAAAAATCTGCCACTTTTGGGAGGAGGACAAGAGTTTCTGTTTCGACCATTTAAGCTCTTTTTTTATTTAACGGATATATAAAGTTAGTTAAGCGTCTAACGGAAACTAACAACCGTTTAAATATATATCGTGAAACATATTATATTTTTAATAAATATAAACAAGTTATATATATCAAATACATAATAAACGTACTCTTTGTGTCTTAACGTGTTTGCCCCCAATAGGCTCACACATTTCTAGTCGTACACGAGCTATTCCAACTACCATAATCCAACAATATTGTGATGACATGGCCATATAAGTTACTGAATTGGACGATCTTTAAAGTTCAATGAGTATTTAAGTAGTATAACATAATAAGTAAAATGATGTGAATACACAAAAAAAAGTATAGTGACCCAATTGAACATTTTACAAAAGTACGGTTTATTAATTGTTACCTACTTACCTACTCTTTTCTTCTATGCCATGAAACTAATTATATTATATGCTTTCTTGTTTGTTACTCAGGTGTACCCCTAGGCGGTACTTTGGACTTTCAACATGGGATTGGGTTTGCTCAGGTTGGTTTTTTAAAACGCTGCCCCAACGGCATGCGAAAAAGGATGCTTTTGTTTGTTGGAGGGTATGTATTTTCAAGCATATATAAATAATTACTCTATCAGATTATATTGTGTGGTGCTTATCGCGTGTTTGTTTCTTGTGTTTCAGTCCTTTAAATTCTAGCAAGGCTGATATAGAGGGGCTTGGAAGGTTTTTAAATGATAAGGATATAGCTGTTGATGTTGTCTAGTTTTGTGATACGCATCGTATAAGGAACGAAGTAAAGAAGGAAAGGCTTGAGGCATTCGTTGCTGCTGTAAATAACAACAACAACACTAGTCACATTGCTTATCTTGAGCATGGATGTGATGTTCTTCAAGTCCTAACCGAGTAACTCCCTTCTTTGCTTAATTGTATTCCTACTACATTCATTCTGTTATTGTTTTGTATTTTAATCTAATACTATATATTTAATTGTATATCAGGTCTGGAATCCTCACTCGTGTTACAAAAGATGTAAGTGGTTTAGCACCAGCACTTTTCCAGTTTATCGATGGAAGAAGACGATAGAGCAAGGATTAAGGCTGCTTTTACCGAGAATGTTATTCCGAATAAGAATAATAATAATAATAATAAGAAAAAGAATAAGAAGACGAATAAGCTTTTAGTTAATTTAGAGCCAGAAAAGACCCCCTTTTTGACTAGTAAGAATGATACTCCGTAATATGTCCCCTAAGGCTGGACGGAGTGGAGGTGAGTTTGGTAAAACTCACCTCGGTGGCTTATGAAGTCGCGCACGAGTTGCCACTCCAGTGGTAAAACTCACCTCGGTGAGTTTAAAAATTGAGGTGAGTTTCGTTCAAAAATTTGGTGGACTATGTCACATACTCACCGAGTGTGAGTTTAAAAAAATGTGGGGCCCCCTTCTATTCTATCTGTTGTATAATTTTTTTAATTTAAAAAACCCTACTTTTTATTTATAAATACCCACTACTTCACCCATTTTTAAACACAACTCTTTTATTTTATACAAAACTCTCTCCTTTTATAAACATTTCCCACATTTCTCAATTACGCAAAATGAATTCGTATACGTTTATGGGCATAGATTTAGACGGAGAAGAAGAAGTTACTAGCCGTAAGAAGACTTTTATTAAACGAGCGATTGCGTTTATTAAGAATAGACACCGAGCAAACCGAGTGACAAGAAACCAAATAACTCGAGATCGTTATGGTGCTCATGATCGTTTAGTCGCCGCTTTTTTTAGCGACGAACAGATGTACGATGAGGTAAAATTTCGGAAGACGTTCTGAATGGCTCGCCCTCTTTTCAACGAGATAGTTACTGCTGTAATTGATCACGATCCATTCTTTTGTAATAATTTTGATTGTACCAGAAAAGAAGGCATTTCCGGGTTGCTAAAGTGCACATCTGCAATTCGTCAATTGGCATACGATGTTCATGCCGAGTTTCTAGATGAATATATGCAAATCAGCGAGAGAAGTTCGCGTCTGGCTCTTGATCATTTTTGTGAATCTGTTATGCAAATTTATGGGCCTGAGTATTTGAGGAAACCTACGGTGACTGATGTCGAAAAACTATATTTGCATCACGAAGAAAAGCACGGGTTTTCGGGGATGTTAGGAAGCCTTGATTGTACGGATTGGGAGTGGTTCGCTTGTCCGTACGCATTTAAAGCGCAATACGTTAGACGTGATCATGGTCTGAATCCCTTCATTTTGCTTGAAGCTGTTGCGTCGCAAGACTTATGGATATGGCATGCTTTCTTCGGTGTTGCTGGGTCGAACAACGACATCAACGTTTTATATCAATCACCTTTATTTAACGATCTCAAAACCGGACGAGCACCAGAGATTCCTTTTGTGGCTAACGGCGTAACTTATCCAAGTGGATACTATCTTGTTGACGGGATATACCCGGAATTGGCGCCACTCGTTAAGACGATCCCAGAACCAGCTGATGATGACCACAAGCGAATTTTGTATAAGCAAAAGCAGGAATCGGCAAGGAAAGATGTCGAACGAGCGTTTGGTGTTCTGAAAAAGAAATGGGCCATACTAGCCAATCCTACACGAGCGCTCAAAAAAGAGAGGATTATTAATATGATGTACACATGCATCATATTACATAATATGATTCGAAAATACAAAAAATATGCGATATCTCCCAAATGGTTCCCAGAGGAAATGCATCAACCGGACGACCCGTTACGAAACGAGGAACAAGTGCAACACGTTATGCGTTGGATCAGATCAGCACAAGCACATCAAAACCTTCGACACGATTTGATTGAACACTTGTCTCGTAATGCTTAGTTTAATCTTTATTTGTAATGTCTTTTTAATATTCGAAGTCTGTAATGTTTTTAATTTATGAATAAAAGTTTTTAATTTAGTTAACGTTTTTTATTAATTTTTGTAACGTTACGTTACGTAAAATTTCTTTTTTTAGTTTATGAATAATAGTATTTAAATAAAAAAATGGTGAGTAAGGTGAGTTTTAGTTGTAAGGTGAATTCTTATTACGGTTGAAAGGTGAGTTGTAAGGTGAGTTTTATTTGGAGAGAAAAAGCTGATGTGGCGCTGACGTGTCAGGTGGGTTTACCACCACCACTCCATCCAGCCTAAGGGGAAGAATCAAGCAGCTGAAGATGATGATGTCATAAAAGTAACCATTTGAAACAAAAGTTGAGAGAGTGAACTATTGAGCTCTGATTGATGAATGTATGTTGCTGCCTGTTTAGTTGTTAATGTCTGTCTGCTATTGAATTTTAGATTATCGACTATGGTTTGGAGCAGGGTGTTAACGAGTCGAGCTTGTAACAAGTTATTCGAGCTCGGCTCGTTTAACTCGAGTCGAGCTTCATAATTTTTGAGCTCAAACATAGATTAGTGCTCGATTAGTTTAACGAGTCGAACTTTAAAAAAATATAAATCGGCTCGACTTATTCGAAAGCTCGTTTAATTAATTGAGCCGAACGAGCTAAACGTGTTGAACGAGTTGAACGAGCTAATCGAGCCAAGCAATTAATTTAATAAGAAAACATTTTACCTAGTTAATATTACTTGAAGTCAAAGTATAAGAAGAAATATTTTTACTCACTTTTTATTATACTCGGTAAAAGTTTTATTCTTGCAAATTTATCTAGGACTTAGCGTGTGTTTGTTTTATGGGAATGGTTTCATTTTTCAAAAAATTGTTTGTTTTGAAGGTTTAGATTTTAAACTTAGTAATCAAACCCATGAATTTGAGCATAACTCATACCAACCATGACGGTTATGTTTTCTCTCTCTTGAATCATACCCATACTTATATCCATATTCACCTATAAACCAAACACTCCCTTAACTTTATAGCTTTTTACTCCTTTTTATTTGTTTCACTCATCCATATCCTTATTTTGTGCCGACAATTTAAAAAAAAAAAAAAACTAATTGGGCCGGGCCAAATTTTTAGGCTAGCTTAAGATGAATAGTGCACATAGGTCCAAAATTGCGGGACGTTATTTTTTTATTTTTATTTTTATTTGTTTTTTCGCGCGTTTTTTTATGTTTAATAGTGTAAGTTTATTTTTTCTTGCACGTTACTGCGGGGCGTTAATTTTTCGTGCGTTGTTGCGTGTCATTAATTTTTTTTTTCTTTTAATTTTGTGCGAGTTTATTTTGTCGGTCTCATATTTAATAGTGCGGGTTTACTTTTTCAGTATCGTGTTTAGTAGTTTTTTTTAATGGTCTTACGCGTTGTTGCGTCGCGTTAAAATTTTATTTTTTTTATTTTTTATTTTTTTTGCGAAATTTTTTTTTTGGTCTCATGGTGTAAAATGTGCGAGTTTATTTTGTCGGTCTCATATTTAATAGTGCGGGTTTACTTTTTCAGTATCGTGTTTAGTAGTTTTTTTTTAATGGTCTTACGCGTTGTTGCGTCGCATTAAAATTTTATTTTTTTTATTTTTTATTTTTTTTTGCGAATTTTTTTTTTCGGTCTCATGGTGTAAAATGACACTGTTTAAGTCAATTCGGAAATGTTACCGCGGGTATTTTTTTATCTGAATGCGTCGGTACTTTTATGACATTTTTTTCCTCTTTATTTTGTACCCGACAATTAAAAAAAAAAAAAAACTAATTGGGTCGGGCCAAATTTTTTGGGCCTCTTTTTGGCCCAGCACTATAGCACTGTAGCAGTGCTACAGTGCTTAAGATGAATAGTGCACATGGGTCCAAAAACGCCGTCGTTTTGAATGAAAAATGTGTAGGATAGTAATTTTTTGCGAAATTTTTTTTTTTGGTCTTATGGTGTAAAATGACACTGTTTAAGTCAATTCGAAAATGTTACCGCGGGTATTTTTTTTATCTGAATGCGTCGGTACTTTTATAACATTTTTTTCCTCCTTATTTTGTGCCGACAATTTAAAAAAAAAAAAAAACTAATTGGGCCGGGCCAAATTTTTAGGCAAAATTTTTTGGGCCTCTTTTTTGCCCAGCACTGTAGCAGTGCTACAATGCTTAAGATGAATAGTGCACATAGGTCAAAAAATTTTCCGCGTTTTTTTATGTTTAATAGTGTAAGTTTATTTTTTCTTGCGCGTTACTGCGGGGTGTTAATTTTTCGTGCGTTGTTGCGTGTCATTAATTCTTTTTTTTTTCCTTTAATTTTGTGCGAGTTTATTTTGTCGGTCTCATATTTAATAGTGCGGGTTTACTTTTTCAGTATCGTGTTTAGTAGTTTTTTTTTTAATGGTCTTACGCGTTGTTGCGTCGCGTTAAATTTTTTTTATTTTTTATTTTTTATTTTTTTTTGCGAATTTTTTTTTTGTCTCATGGTGTAAAATGTGCGAGTTTATTTTGTCGGTCTCATATTTAATAGTGCGGGTTTACTTTTTCAGTATCGTGTTTAGTAGTATTTTTTTAATGGTCTTACGCGTTGTTGCGTCGCGTTAAAATTTTATTTTTTTATTTTTTTATTTTTTTTTTGCAAAATATTTTTTTTTGTCTCATGGTGTAAAATAACACTGTTTAAGTCAATTCGGAAATGTTACCGCGGATATTTTTTTATCTGAATGCGTCGGTACTTTTATAACATTTTTTTCGTCCTTATTTTGTGCAGAAATTTAAAAAAAAAAAAAAAAAAAACTAATCGGGCCGAGCCAAATTTTTAGGCTAAATTTTTTGGGCCTCTTTTTGGCCCAGAACTGTAGCACTGTAGCAGTGCTACAGTGCTTAAGATGAACAGTGAAATGGGTCAAAAAAACGCCGTCGTTTTGAATGTGAAATGTGTAATAGCAAGCAAAAGAACCCGCGCGTTGCGGCGGAGCTAATTTTTTCCCGAATAATTTTTTTACGTTTCGGGGGGTTTTTTTTTTGCCGATACGTTATGGCGGGGCTAATTTTTAATATTTTCTTTTTTTGTATGATTCGGGGAAAAAAATTTGCGTTGGGACGGGCTAATTTTTTTCCGAATTTTTTTTTTTTGGGACGGTTTTATAAATTTTTTTACGGGAATTTTTGTGTAAGAAAATCATATATAGTTAAAAGGTGAGGGTCAGTTTTGTATTTTTTTTACTTTGAGCCAGATTTTATGCGAATTTTAGGCTAGTTTGTCGACAAATGTGTATATTAGCAATAATTTTTTTTATATGGCTTATGTGTTGAGCCTCATGTTTAAAGTGTTTTTTTTGCTATATGGGTTTTTTTTAATAT
>BQNB010008407.1:0-74858 GCA_026074375.1 Tanacetum coccineum
TCGAGCTTCGGTGTCATGAGCTTAGGAAAACGTAATTACATTTTGTGATGTCTGCATCTGTTGCATTATTACGGGGAAAGATTTGCGGACTGTAATCATGCACGAATCCCATAAATCAAAATACTCTATTCATCCGGGTTCCGACAAAATGTACCAAGACATGAAGAAGTTGTATTGGTGGCCCAACATGAAAGCCGACATAGCCACTTATGTTAACAAGTGTTTGACCTGTGCTAAGGTCAAGGCTGAACATCAAAGGCCATCAGGATTGTTGGTACAACCTAAGATCCCTGAATGGAAGTGGGACAACATCACCATGGATTTTGTTACTAAGCTTCCTAAGTCGTCTCAAGGCTATGATACAATTTGGGTGATCGTTGACCGACTTACTAAGTCTGCGATCTTCACCCCAATGAGAGAAACCGATCCTTTGGATAAACTTGCAAGATTGTACTTAAAGGAAGTGGTCACGAGGCATGGGATACCCGTCTCAATCATTTGCGATCGTGACCCGAGATTCGCATCTAATTTCTGGAGGTCACTTCAGAGCGCTTTGGGTACAAACTTGGATATGAGTACCGCATACCATCCACAAACAGACGGGCAAAGTGAGAGGACAATCCAAACTCTCGAGGATATGCTGCGTGCCTGTGCGATCGACTTTGGAAAGGGTTGGGTTAACCATTTGCCATTAGTCGAGTTCTCATATAACAATAGCTATCACGCTAGCATCAAGGCCGCACCATTTGAAGCACTTTATGGTCGAAAGTGTCGCTCACCTGTTTGTTGGACTGAAGTTGGAGAAGCTCAGATACTCGGTCCAGAACTAATCCAAGAAACCACCGAGAAAATCATTCAGATAAAGCAAAGGATGCAAGCCGCTCGTGACCGACAGAAGAGTTACGCTGACTTGAAGCGTAAACCAATGGAATTCCAAATCGGAGATAAAGTCATGCTTAAGGTCTCGCCTTGGAAAGGGGTCGTGCGTTTTGGCAAACGGGGGAAGTTGAACCCTAGGTATGTTGGACCTTTTAAGGTGATAGAAAAGGTTGGAGAAGTTGCTTACAAGCTTGAACTTCCAGAAGAATTGAGCAGAGTCCATAATACGTTTCATGTATCTAACCTGAAGAAGTGTCATGCCGACGAACCTTTAGCCGTTCCGTTGGATGGACTTAATTTGGACGACAAACTCCATTTTGTTGAGGAACCGGTAGAAATAGTGGACCGAGAAGTTAAACGGTTGAAGAGAAGTCGGATCCCATTGGTCAAAGTTCGATGGAACTCCAAGAGAGGTCCTGAGTATACGTGGGAGCGTGAAGACCAATTCAAGAAGAAATATCCACACCTCTTCGCCAAGATCACACCGTCGTCAAGTGCTGCATTGTGAGCCTTGAGGACAAGGCTCGTTTAACGGGGGAAGTCTATAACACCCTGTGTTTTCAAGTCATTGACGACGTCAACAAATCCGCAATGTACCTTTTGTATTATGCATGTTTGCTTGAAATTGTAAACGTTACATTAAATCGCGTACGCCAAAAATTAACGATCAATGTAAATAGGCATCAAGCAATTAAATGTGTACATCAAGCAAGGGTTATATAATTATTTTAAGGATAATTATTAACTTTGTTCATTTTATTTTTATCGGATACGTAAAGTGTATACGTTTCGCGATAAATTGCGTTTAGGCACTCCCGGAACCACAAAAACTTTTCTACGCTTCAACAAATACCCACGTTTATACCCAATACCCAAAATTTACTCAATATTATCATACATATATATCTAAAACCGGATTTATAGAGAAAAGACCAAGAAAATGCAAGTTGAGAACACATTTCCATGTTTTCATGGGATGTTCTCAACTATTTGAGGACATACACCATCCCTACCATGCCTTGACCAAAGAATAAGACCTTGGCCATCCCTAGGACTTGCTTTATGTTCCCTTGACCAATTATACATCTTATATACATACACATAGCTAGCAAGTAACTCCTACACACTTTACACTTAGATAAAATTCACAAAACACTCTCTTTTTGCCTTATAGAGCTCACGGCTCAATACCACCTCCCAACCAAACCCATACAAATTTTTCTACAATCCATACACTTCTATATACACCATACACACATCATTCCTAAGATATACTAAGATGTTTCCAAGCCTTGGTAACACATTTTCAAGTCATTAAGAAAGTTTTGCAAGATTAGGGTTTCTAAGAAAACTAAGGGTTTCAAGTGTGCAAGCTTGGGTTTAAAGTCTAAACAAGGGTTTAGCACATATTTTTCATTGTCATCATTCATCACTAAGGTTACCTAAAACCTTTATCTTTTCATTTTCATGATTTTATATGTATATGATGTTCTATATAGTAAAATCACCATTTAGGACTTTTAAATATGTAAAAAGGATTTTTACTTGTGATTATGCTTTTGTACACTTTTTCATATGATATTAGGTTGATAATATCATGATATAATGGGGTTATAAGTGTTGTAACTTGTTGGTTAAGTGTAAACATGTATATGTACAAATTAGGGTTTTAAGGATTTCTTAAGAAAGTTGTGATTAAAAGTATCATTATGGAACTTGTTAACTTGGATATTTGGACAAGATATGAACTAATGGACTTTAATATATATAATACATATGACATATGTAATTATAAAAGGCTTGTGGTAATTATTAAGTTGGAAAGTATAGAAAGTAAGTTATAAAATATGTATAAAACAAGTATATAATTAATTATATAAAAGATACAAAAGGGGCTGTTTGGATTTCGAATTTCATACAGTGGGTTTGACATTTTATAAAGATAATACGTCTCATGACGATTCCAAAAAGGTAAGAAACTCGAAAAACGGATTAATAACGAAAAAGATACGCTAATTACGAGTTATACGTTAATTAAACGGATTTATAAAATAACTTTTATAAATATTATACAAAAACAGAAAGTTTGGTAGTTTTAAAAGATTATACATATTTTTAGGATTCCAAAACAATAAGAAACGTAATTTTTTGATTAAAAACGAAGAAGTTATGAATTACGCAAGTTTATATACTTAAAATGTATAAAAATATTTTTATAAAACTATTTTTATAAAAAGTTACTGTTCATGACAGAAACATTAATTTTTGTAAACTTCATAAATAAATAGAACTTTCAATTACGAGAACGTGCTCGAAAGAATTACTAAAAACGGAGCTAAAACGAATAAAATACGACGTTTACGATAATTCGAGTTTATAAAAGTAAAACCATGAACAGTAACAATTACTGTTCATCAGCAGACCACACATATTAAAAATGTGATAATTTTGATAACAAAGACGTGGTCGAAGTAATTGCTAAAATCGGGATTAAAACGAACAAGTTATTGCATTTACGGGTATTACGACAATTAAATTTATAAAAGTAAATTTACGAATTATTTATAAAGCTCACTCTGATGTGAACATACAATAACTGATTCACCAGCAGTCCGGAATTTGTAAATGTCAATATTATTATAATAACTCGTCTATAATACGAAAGATGTCACCTAAGGAAACGCGAGTAATCGGGCTAAAACGCGAAAGTTACGCCAGTTTTTACTAAACGAATATAAACGTTTTAACTTATTAAAACACAATTTTCTAGTAAAAAAAAAAACCATTAGTGGTGGATTGAGCAATATCAGAATATTAAGTGTTTATCAAAGTACTTATATTACTAGGAGTTTCATAATGATGCCTCTTCGGATTGCGTTTCGAACGTAGGTTGATTGATTTTACGATTTAAAGTGTCCTCACTCCTCGAACGTCATGTCATCGACCTCTTTAATTATTGATAGCCCGAACGATATACAATGAAAACAACTATTAATTTATAAGCCATGTTGTTAGACTAAGTACTCAGTCTTACACGCCTTAATTTAATTAGGTTGCAGTTGATCAAAACACGAGGCACGATATTTGTGATACCTTAGCATTACTCACTAAGGTGAGTTCATCGCCCCACGTTTACATACATTTGTTTTACAAAGTTTTATGGGGTGAAAAACATGCAAAGCTATACAATTGGACTAAGTGTTAATTTCATGTTAAGATTACGGTTGCCTAAGTACGATAACCCATATCTGAGCCCATTATCATGAACTTTAATGTGAGCGCGATATGTTAATAATAGATCTATTGGGTTTTGACAACCCGTTCGGGTGATTAGCTATCACTAACAAACAACGTATACCATGTCAATAAAGGAGGTTTGCGGGTTAGAACATCACCCACGGCAAGGTAGGCCATTAATTTGGTATTCATACACGACAAGCATCCATGTCATGCGCATTAGAGCAACGTAATACATTTTATGCTGTATCTGCATCTGTAGCATTAATCCTACACATGGGAAATCTGTGGTCCTAAATATATGAAATATCAAACCTATGAATATCACCAAAATATTGATTACGTTTTTAAAGCAATGTTTTTCAGGATCAATAAGCACAAGGTGCGATGGATACATTGGTGGTTTTGATATGGATGTCTTGCATTAAAGATTTTGTCGCATTTCATTTTGTTAACTGTTATGGGCGGAAAATCTTTGTATTTTGATTTAGTAAACAAGTTAAGCTAAGGGCTTATGTAACAATGACTTTGTTAAATCCAATGTATCGTTTTCAAACGACTTTTTGGTCGTTCTATATATCTCTTGTGTTGTTGATCCATAAAGTAACACGCCCCGGACCCATATTCCGCTGCGACCCAATTTGGGGGTGTTACACTTGATACCGCAACACCAAAGACAATTAAGTCCCGGATGAGCGCATTTCTCTCTCCAGGATAACGATGATATAAATTGTAACACCAAAGTCAACTAAGTCCCGGATATCACAATTATTCCCTCTAAGTAGTCAAAATAGAAACACCTAAGTCAATTAAGTCCTAACTGAACCAGTTCTTTTCGCAGAATATACTCAACTTAAGAAACATCCATACCTATGAGTACCACATTATCAAATATTTCTACTTACTTAAGAATAAGCTTGGGATTGAACGTTTTAAGAAACATTAATTGAAGTGCAGAAACAAATTTTCTCACGGTTTAAATGAAATTCGCCTAACACTTCCCCCTAGGGACTCAAATGATGCAATATTGGCAATGACAGATTCTCTTCCATCATGTGATAGAAAATAGGTACCCGAAAGATTCAACACACCCTAAAATCAAAAGAAGCTAACCTCAAAAGACAAAAGAAGCTAACCTTCTAAAGAACCAATGAACACTATAAGTATACATCTACTCCTTCCCCCTTTCTGGTATTCCGCACGTCCGGAATCGGCAAACTTATACGCATACATATTCAATGTGTTTGAAGAATTAATAAGCTAAAACTATTCCGTGAGAATTAACTCAAGCATTTAAAACACAAAAGTATTTCCAAGCATTCCTAAGTCTTTTACAAACTGTGAGGTGTTGGCAATATTGATCGTCTGTAGTTTAAAGCCTGAATTCACTAAGTCTCTAAGTCCATAAAGATTTAAACGAATGACATCTAAAGCACTTGAAGTTAATATAAATTAACTCCCCTTGAAAATGTTATCCGTCATTATCCAAAACTTTATCCATTATTTCATGACTTATTTTGAAAACCATTTTGCACAAGAGTGGTTTGATGACGATTTCTCCCCCTTAAATAATGACCCGTTTTCTATTTAAAGAGTTGTTGTCATTGTTTGAGTGGACGACTTGTCTTTTAAAAATCTTTTTGTGATTACTGAAAACACTGATTCATTATGAAGACAACTTTTTACCAACAAAAATAAGATTTCTCTTATTTTAACACATAAGCGCACTGAGACGTACACTTATGGAAATAGGAAGCACGGGTTATGATGCAAAGTAATCACAAGCCTTTGCATGGTCCGAGAATAAATTCCCGTTGTTAGGAACAACTGTCTTTTAGACGACATGTTTTCCTCAAGGTGAAAAGCGGGTTACTATCTGAAATAATAGCAAGCCATATGGCATGTTTTGAAAACATTAGAAACTTCTGCTCGAACTTCATTTACAGGCTCGTATCATTGTTGAATGACATTTCTAAGACCGTAAATGTTATCGATTTTCAGAAGACATGCCATTTGAAAACTTCTTTTTGTATTTTTCTCATTTTTTAATTTTGTATTTTGTTTTTGAAAAATTTATATAAAAAGAAAATATTTTTGGTTTTTCTGAGTTATATTATATACATATGATACAAAGGATATTCGAATAGGTACCACCACTATTCGTCAACGTCATCTGCCAACTTTTTCAGAGTCTCCGGCGTAAAACTTCGCATACCCAGCTTGTTGATTAGAAATTCAATTCTTTCTCGGCCAAGAGCTTTAGTGAAGATGTCCGCCAATTGATACTCCGTATTGACAAAGTAAAGTTCGATCACACCATTTTCAACATGCTCCTTGATGAAGTGAAATCTGATGTCTATATGCTTGGATCTGGAATGTTGAACGTTGTTGCAGCATAAGGCAATAGCGCTTTTGTTATCACAGTACATTGGAATTTTATTGAATCCAAAGCCATAGTCGGTAAGTTGTGATCTCATCCAAAGGACTTGAGCACAACAACCGGACAAAGCAATATATTCAGCTTCCGTACTGGATATCGCAGCGCTTTTCTGCCTTTTAGACGACCAGCTCACAAGTCTATCACCCAAAAGTTGTATACTACCAGATGTGCTACGGCGTGTATCTTGACAACCAGCATGATCCGCATCTGCAAATGCTGTTAGTGCAATGGAAGAATCCTTCGGATACCAAAGTCCCCGATGTACGGTTCCTTTTAGATACCGAAAGATCCTTTTTACCGCATTTAAGTGCTTTTCGGTAGGCCGAGCCTGATACCGGGCACACATGCATATAGCAAATTGTAGGTCAGGTCTACTGGCTGTAAGATAAAGGAGGGTGCCAATCATACCACGATAGTGTGACGGATCTACAGCTTTCCCTTCTTTATCCTCATCCAGTTTGGATTTCTCCACCATGGGAGTATCCACTGGGTCACAAGATTCAAAGCCATATTTCTTTAGTGATTCAAGAGCATATTTAGATTGGTTTATGAAGATGCCTCTGGGACTTTGAGAAATCTGTAGTCCTAAGAAAAATGAGATTTTACCCATCATCGACATCTTGAATTTTGAACACATTATTTTAGCGAATAGATCACAAAGTTCAGGAGTAGATGCAGCAAAGATAATGTCATCGACATATATTTGTACCAGTAGTAGTTCCTTGCCTTCTCTATGGATGAACATAGTAGGATCCACTGAGCCTTTTGAGAAGTCATTGGATATCAGGAATGAAGACAACATATCATACCACGCGCGTGGAGCTTGTTTCAACCCATAAAGAGCTTTCTTAAGCTTGTACACGTAGTTAGGTTTGTCTGGATCCACAAATCCGTCCGGTTGGCTAACATAAACCTCTTCCCACAGATTACCATTCAGAAACGCAGTCTTCATATCCATTTGATAGATGACCATGTTCATATGAGCAGCAAACGCTAGAAAAATTCGTATAGCCTCTAATCTTGTAACCAGAGCGAAGGACTCTTCAAAATCGATTCCCTCTTCTTGACGATAAACACGAGCGACCAACCGAGCCTTGTTTTTTAGAATACCTCCTAACTCATCAAGCTTAACCTTATAGATCCACTTAAGAGTGATGAAAAATGCTTTATTAGGAGGAGGAACAAGTTCCCAAACTTCAAGACGTTTAAATTCATGAATTTCCTCTTGCATAGCTTCAATCCAACATGCTTACCTAAATTCTTGCTATCATTCGTTGGGTAGCAGAGTGCACCAAACACATGTAGATACGATAGATTGTGAGGTTTGTCGTGTAAAAGATCGTATGGTGTTTTACCATGATGACGACATATCATGGAACGATTTTGGGTATAAGAGGCTGTGGCAACCGCTTCAGCCCATAGAAATAAGGGAGCTTTTGCATAAATTAACATAGTGCGGGCTGCTTCAATTAGCGTACGATTTCGTCTTTCAACAACACCGTTTTGCTGTAGAGAGTGTGCAACTGATGTCTCATGAGAGATGCCAACCTTCTCATAATATTCACGCAATGTCTGATTAACAAACTAAGTTCCATTATCTGTTCTGATGCGACAAACGGTTTCCTTAAGCTGTACTTGGATCATCTTCAAAAAGTTGATAATAAAAACCGGAGCTTCATCTTTTGATCGCAAACATTTTACCCATGTAAATCGAGAGTAGTCGTCGACAATAACGAGGATGTACTTCTTTCCATTGACACTCACGACACGCATTGGCCCACACAGATCCATATGCAACAGATAGAGTTTTTCTTGATTGGTGTCCTTAGATTTGGGTTTGTGGGGTTTCTTTGAACTTTTGCCTAATGCACATGCAGAACATAAGTGATCCTTTTCAAACTTGAGCTTAGGGAGACCTCGGACAAGTCCATGTCTTGCAAGATGATTAATAGCACCAAAGTTCAAGTGAGATAGACGACGATGCCATAACCAAGACTTGGTTTTAGAAGCCTTTGACAATAGACAAATGGGAGAGGACGCCATCATATTCCCAAGTGAGAGTGTATAAAGATTATCCCCTCGAGATCCCGTCAATAAATCAACACCTTCTAGATTGCGAATGAAGCATGTGTGTTGACGAAAAGCCACTTCGAGATTGGAATCACAGAATTGTCCCACAGAAAATAGATTATGCCCAAGTCCTTCAACGTAATAAACCCTTGAAATAGTAACATTCCCAATCTGATAGTCTCCATAACCCATTATCTTTGCAACTTGATCATTTCCGAATTTGACTGTACCCAAGAATTTACTGATGAAATTGGTGAGCTGAGAGCGATCTCCGGTCATGTGCTTCGAGCAACCGGAGTCCAAATACCAGAGGACGATTTGGACAACCTGCATTCATTAAGAGAAGTAGATGGAACATTGGTTTTTGTGGATCCCCAGGATTTACTGGGTTCCTGTTTGTTAGCAGACATTGGTTTTATAACCTTAGTTTTGCTAACGGACTCAGTATTCTTATTCTTCCTAGGTTTCCTTGAGTATACCAATTTAACCACAGGTTTGGGTGATTCAGATTCTAGAACTATTGGTTTCCTAGAAGGCACTTCATTAGTAGTGGTAATCCTAGTTAAAGGGCACGCATTTCCTACAATAGTGAAGGTCCGACCGGTAGGTCTCCAAATATATCCTATCCTATCTGAGTGAACACCTTTCCCTGTTGGTTTCCAAATATCTTTCTTTAGATTTAGTCTTCTTAGGGTATAAAAAATTAAATTGTTCTCGCTCTAGCTCTCGCTCGCGTAGCACGAAAATTTCACATCATTCATAGAATTAGAAACATACAAATTATCAGAAGTCATGCAATCATCACGGTTAATACAAACATAATCAGAATTATCTTGTTTCTTGAGATTCTGCACAACCCAGTTTCATTACCTTTTTAACAGTACCATTCATTTTATTCTAAACTAGATTTTAAGTTCCTAGGGTGAGCTATAACTTTATTCTTCGAATTTCTACTTGGTGTTTGCAGATTAATACATTTGAATCTATATTCCTGGTATTGCCTAGGCTATGTGATCGCTTAAGCCACTAGTTAGAAAAGTCTTTCCTGTAGAATGCAACACACGCTTGTTAGAAACTATGTTTGAAGTCGAGTCTGGTTTTGTGTTTTCTGTGAATGTGAGTGATTCGGCAAACCTAACTTTCTTGATCTTTTTTCCTCGGTGTGACCTCAATTAATTGAGGACCGCAATTGTTGATGCTAGGGCATGATCTACTTATGTGTGAAAGCAAATCCTGAATGACTTTGGTATACCTAAAGGCAGACTCTAAAAGTGAATCTTGAGGATAATTTGCTTTTACATGTTCGACTATATCCCTAAGGACCAAAGCTTCTTCCTGGGTATGCTTAATATACGAGGAGTGAGCAGTCCTTTTATTCAACCAATTTGGGTTTGCTGTAGTCTGTTGTGTGTGTGATTGGTCCATATTATCTTGGACACTTTTTGGATCACAGAGTGAGGTATAGTTATCCTCTCGTTATTAACGCTTTTCCTTTAGTTTCCTTAATCATTTTTTTAGGGTTGCTATGACCAACCTTTGTTACTGATAGTTTTGCATTTAAATCGAATTCTCCCCTTGACTTTATATTGACTTGTGAATTCAACGCATCACTCTGTTCTTTTGAATTGAACACGTCTTTGGTTCTAATCGAGTCATAAAGTTGTTTTAAGGGTCTCTTTCAAATGCTCATTCTCTGTAACAAGTTTTGTAACTCTATGTTTCCAATTCATGTTAAGAGTCTCTATTTCATCCATGTTCAGTGTGACTGTATTATCCTCCATATTTCGTGTAATGACTTAATTAGCTTTTCAACTTGACAATGACTGTGTCTTTTTCTGAGACTGTGGCACTCTATTTATTATTCAAACAACTGAGTAACTTGGAGCATTTTGTTTAATACAATGTTTTCTTGTTGAAAAATTTCTTGATTAATTTGAAGAATCAGCTTCCAAAGTGATGCATTTGTTTTTCTAGAGTTGTAATAAACTTGCAGAGTTTATCGTAAGTTTTAAAAATCTGTCAAATGTCCTTTCGGTTTGTTTTAGTGCTTTTTCAGCTTATTTGCTTGCTCATTTTTAGTAATAAGTGCTTATTAGGTAACCTAGTTTATCTGTTTTTAGCTTGTTTGCTTTACTTGTTGCTTATTTAATCTTTAAAAGTCCCAACAGTTTAACTTGTTTTCATTTAGCTTAAAAACCAAATTTGTCACTTTAAGTAGCTTATTTCTGGCTTATAAGTGCTTTTTAGAAAAAAGTTCCTTTTTTAAAGTTGCTTATTTTGGTCTTATGTTTAGCTGTTTTAAAAAGAAATAAAAAAATGTTTGCAAAAAGGTAAGGTCCAGGACTTAAACCTGCGACATTCCCTTCATACACACCAACACCTTAACACACACTCTCATTACCAACTCGCCCTTGGGTCTTTTTCGTTATACCTTCCAACCATTTTTCTTTTAAACCCTTTTTCAAGTTTAAACCTTTCAGCCCAATTTAGCTTATTTCTAGCTTATTTAAATAAGATGTTAGACCCATTTTATTTTTCCTAGGATTAGCTTTATTCAAAGTACTTTTCATGATTTTTTCAGATTTTTATAAATTAGTTTAATATTTTTTATAATATTTTTAGATTAAATCTGTTTTTAATTCATAATAAATAAAATAAAAGTCAAAAAAATATAATTCTTTTTTCTAAAATTATTTTTAATCATTTAGGACTTTTATAAATTAGATTTGCATTTTTAGGGTTAAAATTTGATAATTTAGGTTTTTAAGTCGCGTTTTTAGATTCCCGTTAACGTTTTTAGTTTAAAATTTTAATTGCTTTAATTATTGCTTGCATTTATTTGTTTTTGCATTAGTAGAAATAGAATCCAAACTCAAATCAAAATTTGATCATTCAAATCACGCGATCACAAACTTAATCACGATTCTTAATTCACGCTTCGTTGGGACTACGACCCGGGAGGTTTTGAATTTTACTTTGGTTAAAAGTAATTTTCTTAAAAACCTTACGGAATACTTACTCTTACTACTATTTGATATTCGGGATTTTAGTTATATATATATATATATATATATATATATATATATATATATATATATATATATATATATATATATATATATATATATATATATATATATATATATATAATATAGTACATAGGCTATTAGATCTTTTTATCATTAACAAAATTTCATTGAAGGATCCAAGTATAGAGTAAAACTGAAAACGACAAACACTTACGAAATAGCATAACCTTACTATTTAGAGTGCTAAAAACCTAAAAAAACAGCAGCCTTTTTAACACAAACTGCAACTAATATTTGATAACTGAGCGTTAAGCATCAGAACTAATACGCTTATAGATATAGCACGAACCTTGCTTCACAAGAACAACGAAACTTTGCCAAGAAGACGCGCATTATGAGTGAAGACATAAGTTCTGATCATAATTACATCAAAGCATAAAAGATACAAAATTTGTATAACTATCTATTTATACACAGTTTATACAACAACACATTGCTAACGCATTCGATTTAATTTTTTTAAAAAATAGGGGTAGATCAACCTACTCGAATTACATTGAGTTCTTAAAACATTAATCGTTGTTTCCTGTTTTAGATAATAATCCTGATAAAAATATAAATACGACTACAAAACTATATAAATCACAAAAAATTCAACATCCTAATACGATAATAAGCTCAAACCAAAACTTTACATACACCTATAAACATCGTATTTCAAAAGTTTGAAAGTACAATTAATTGCAAACTCACTAACAACAATCCATACACTTTAAATGCCATAAACCACTTATTTCTACTTACAAGCAGCATATAATTCTAGAAACTTCAACCACATATTAGACTGTAAAAAAATCACAAAGCACTTAAGATCACATATTATAGAAAACGAATACAACTAATACCCATGAAAACACATCACAGTCTAAAGATATGCTTATTAGAAAAGTGAAGATGTGCTCACCGATTACGTACATCTTCTTTCAAATATCTTCTCGGTAGCTCTTTATCCTGCACTAATGAAACATCAAATTTTTAAAAATTTAATAACGGGAATTACAAAGAACGTATCTGATCAATACTATATACTAAAATTACCACAAAAAGATCAAACAACCAGTAAAATTAGCAAGTACCCTATTGAAACGAAACACCTATTATGAAAAGAAAACTTTGTTGACCGAGTATGTATGTATCGTCTCAAATATCCAAAAAACATTTAAAAATGACCAAAATTTATACACACTTTGAGATCAGCAGATTATAACGATATTTGATACTTTAAAAGGATTTCAGGAAAGCACTTAATTTGCATGGACACAAAAGCGCTTTTATAGTCCTAAAAAATTAAAAAGCAATCGGTTTAAGTTAATTCTCATATGATTGGCAAATTTTAAAATTGTTACACTTTAGAATAAAATTTAATATGCACTTTAAGTACAACAATAAGTAGAATACCACACAACGACACCATTATGTATTAGATTACAGTATAAATGCTAGTTATTAACAGGGAAAAATTTTGCTTACGCCAAGTTTTATATAAGATCACGTTTCCAAGTGCGAGTGTGGGTATCCTTTCTTTATACAATTTAAAAGACAAAACATTTAATGCTGAATATTTTCCAACAAATAACATCACATTACACAGCTATAACCGGAAAACCAAAAGGGCATAACAAGCCGCCAAACAATACACCAATGAATTTATAAACTGAGATTACCACAAAAATAGACGACAATAAGATAAGAAAATAAAGCGTTTAACCAAAATGCTCATTAGAAAAGGAAAATTTTGAGTACCGAGTCTATTAGTATTATCTCAAATATCCTCTCAGAATCACTTTGTACCGCATATATGAAAGAACAATTATTTACTAATGAATATATACCATGAAACAAAACCGCATGACCTATTCACAACCATAATACAAAAAACAGCATAACAACAAACCAAACGTCATGAAAAAATGCGCACATCAACACATTACATGAGATTGACACTATAATAAGTAAACCGAACGTAAACACATGCCAACAAAATCAGCTAAGGAAACACGTGTTATCAAAATCGGCTACTTTAAACATTATTTCAAACATCATACCACATTTCTAAACACGATGAATAAATTCTAAAACCTAAATATGTTTTACATCAAATATATACCTTTTTACCATGACAGGTTATAATATAAAACAAATAGCTTTTTCTTTATAAAAGAAAAGAGCATCACTTACGCTCACACGCGAATACTGGCAATCTTAATTACACTCTAAAACATGATACATCGCCTTTTGGAAGCATACTGTTATTAATAAATCATAAATTCAGGCATATAATACGCATAGAGCAACACGGAACGCTATACATCTCACTCTTCATCCAAAGATCAAAACGAATATCAATTTTATGAGGTGTGAATATGAATTTCACTCGATAATTTAAAATTCAACTCATCTTGAAGGCATTATCTCAGCCAACGAACACAAACCTATCTTTTAAGCAACACTTGCAAACACAACACCACATAGAGTGTGAGGAAAATAAAGCCAACATTTGTGATACCACTCTCCCCGCCACATAGAGACCAACCCCTAAAACCAACCAAACGACAAACCTACAAAAACAAACCATAACCTAATTATAAAAGGCGTGCTTATAACCAACGAAACACCAAATCCTAAGTATTAAACAATAGACTACAACACAACGGCTTATATAAATCGATTGCATAATAAGGCCACCTTTATGGCACTAAATTTCTCAGGGCCTTACGGATCAAACCCCAAATAACCGACCAAGAACTCACACAAAACAATTTCATTCAACAAAAATCAAACTTCTAAAGTTGTAACCTTAGACGTAACAACACAAACTGAACACTTAAACAGTTAAACGCAAACAAAAAAGTAAATTCAAAGAAGGCTGACATCAAACTACAAAATTGCAAAACTGCAACATGCAAATACAGGACATACAATGGCTGAAAAACAAGGTGTGCCTTTATAATACCAATTTCCCTGCTACGCCGAAACCAACCCAACCGATTGCAAAGTTTTCTAAAATAACAATAACATAACAGTAATAACCACATACATTGCTATATGAGTGTCGTTTTTTACACCTTTTTCCGGTCATTTAACCCCCTAAATCATTCAGATATGCCCACAAATACGTGCTTAATCATTTGTTTTTTTGTTTTTAGCATTTGGGAAGCTTTTGGAGGAAATACATGTGACTTGGGCTCATTTAGAGAAGAAACAGACAAGATTACAACTCTACACCAAAGTCGATAAAGAAAATGCTCATAGTGGCTGGAGACGGCATTACAATTATTGGGTGATGGTTAGGATTTTATACAACGACTGGCGTCAGAGAAAGTCGATGGAGCATAGATCTAACGACTTTGTAGAAACCCTATAAGATTCTGCAGGATGACGGCGTCATGATTATAAAATGACGTCGTCGCAGCCTATTTTCTATATATACAAACTCGATTTTAGGGTTTTAAGTGTGTAGATTTTGGGAGACGAACTATATCGTTAGGGTTCGAGTTGTAGCAGCTTTTAAGTCATTTTTTAGGGTTCCCAAAACCCTTTGTTTACATCCTATTTCTCATCGTTTCAATCAAGTGAAAGTCCTCTATATCTTTTATTACATTCGATAATGTCAATGTGTTGTTTGATTAAATGAAGAATAATAGTAATCTTTAAGATCAACCTGCTAAGATCAATAGTGAGAATATGGTTTGGGAGGTGTAGAGAAGAGAAACTTGGGATGGATAATGGAATGAATGTATTATTGAAATGTATGAATGGGAAAAATGGAAAACCATCCATCTACTCCCAAGAACTAGGTGGGGTCACAAATTATCAGAAGACCTGATAATCATTACGGTTAACACAGATAGAATCAGAATTATATTGTTCTTGTGATCTGCAGACAACCGCAGATACCCTTAACATTAACAGCACCATTTTTTTATTCAATACTAGATTTAACGTTCCTAAGGTCGAGCTTCGACTTTATTCTTTTCGAATTACTCTATTGGTGTTATGACAGGATTCCTTTCATTTCTTGGTATGCTCTGAAGGCTGTTTTTGATCCGCTTAGCACTAGTAGGAATGTCTTAGACTCTCTGTAGAATGTAACACTTAGCTTGTTTAGGAAACACTTTGTTTGAAACTTGTGGCGGGTTTTGTGTTTTCTATGGTAGGTGAGTGATTCGGCAAACCTAACTTGCTTGTCATATTCCCTTGGTATGAACATCGCTTTATTACATGAGGACCACCAAGATTGTTGATGCTAGGGCATGATCTATCTTATGTGTGAAAAGAGAAATCTCTGAATGACTTTGTGGTATACCATAAAGGTAGACTCTAAGAAGTGGATAGTGTGGGTAACTTTGCTTTTACCTTGTTCGACTATATATCCCTAAGGACCATAGCTTCTTCCGGGTATGCTTATTTTTACGATGAGTGAGCAGTCCTTTGTATTCATACATTTGGCGTGTGATTTGGTTCCATATTATCCTTAGACCACTGTGTGGTGCATTCAGAGTGGGTCAATCAGTATCCTCGTTATCTACGATTTTCGTTAAGTTTCTCTTTACTTATTTCTTTAAGGGGCTGCATATGACCTATCTCCTTGTTCCGGAAGTTTGTATTTAATCGAATATCTCCCAGACTTTTATATTTACTTGCTTTGATTTAATCTCAGTCACATTGTCTTTTGATTTGAACACGTGTTTTGGTTTAATAGAGTCATTAACAGTTGCTTATAAGTCTGTTTCAAATGCCTTCCCTCTTGTTCAGTTTATTCCTCAGAAACATGTTTGTCACCTCTATGTTCTTATTCTCAATGTTAAGGGTATCAAATTCATCTCCATGTCCATTTCTGACATGTTTTCCTCCTCACAAATTCCATTTAAGGGATTTAATTTGCTCTTTAAACTTGACAATGTCTTGTGTCTTTTGCTTGGAGAGCTGAGCATTTTTATTCACTTAATTCGAAAAACTGGAGTTAAAACGAGGAGCATTTGATTTAAAACACTGTTTTTTCTTGTTGAAAAATTTGTTGATTTGAAGTGAGATATCAGCTTCTCCAAAGTGTTGCGCTATGTTTTTCAAGAGTTGTAAAACTCTTGACAAGTTTATGTAATTTTCTTTTATCAATCAATATCCTTTTTTATTGACAAGCTCAGTTCTCGAGTTCGGGGTACTTTTGACATTCAGGCACAGTTTCACCCACTTGCAATTCTCAAACAAAATTCACATACAGTCTTTACAATATCCATATCTATGGCTTGTGCAAGAGTCTTCATTTTCACTCAAAACTTGATTCATTTTACTTCAAAAATTCTGGACTCCAAGCGATGTTGTTGACAGCCATGTTTCATTTGATAATAGACTTTTTGGACATCGGCAATTTCTTCAACCAAGTTTGTTTGAAGTTATTGAAGATATCTCTTTATTCTCTTTTATTAAACGGTATGATTTAATCTCGCGAAATCAAGCCTTTGTATGTTCAGTGTGTGTGTGTGTGTGTGAGCTGTGGCTCAGTGGGTTCTTTCTTTGAAACCTGATCTCAAAGCCAGTAAGGATGGAGTTAAGCTTTTTCAAGTAGTATTCACCATACTTACTGAGAAGGGAAGTTCTTTTGGAACGTCTTACTATGACGGTTGTGGAAGGATATGAGAAGGTCCAAAGCTGGGACCGAAGTCGCTTTCCATGAGGGCATGTTCACTATTTAAATCAGTGTGTCGAAACAATCGTTCTGTAGTAATAGTTATGAAGAATATCATAATTAATTGGGTTTTGTGTTCACGTTTATGTTCTCAAACAATGGAGTCTTGTTCTTTCAAAAGATTTGACAGTCTCTTTTCACTTTAGCTCTAAGTGTTTCATCCGTTTCCAGGAACACACTAGTACGCTTTGTTAAGATTGGTAGAGAGTATAGATAGAGTAGTGCTTTGGCTTTGACTCCTCGAGCTTTCTTCAGACAAAAAGGTTTTCAAACCCGATAGCTTGTTTGAGGGAATGATCATAAACAAATTTTGGATTTAGTTATTATATGAATGTTGCGCAGATTGACCTCTTTTAAAATTGATGTTGTCAAGTTGCTTATTTTTTTTCTAAAGCAATTTTCTCTATGCATATTTGCTGTTTTCCTTTCAATTTCAATCATTTTTGAGTTCAGAAACTGTTTTTCATAATACATTCTTTTCTTAAACTTGTTCGAAAAGATTTTGCCTAAGACGTACATCTCGGCAAGTCTGTTCTTTGAAATCCTGAATAACTGTTTTCAACCTTTGCTTTTTCTTTCACAATCTTTAACTTTCTTTGTATCTGTCAAGCTCCGGTTTCAATGCTTTTATGTACTGTGGTGGCAATGGGTCACTTGGGTCTCTATTGTTCAAACATAAGACAATAGTCAGTACTTCCTGTTGAGCAAAGAGTTTAATTTTGAACAGTTTCCTATTGTGCTTCACTCAGGATACTGAGAATTAGGATGAAATTGTTAATCACTGGTTATATCAAGTTTCTGTCTGACTACATTATTGGCTGTTCAGAAGACGTACATTAGCTGCTCACTTTGACTGACAAGCTTAGTCTCAGATTATCTCTGATTGTGTACCTCAGTGAGTGCATCTGAGCCATTCCTTGAGAGATTGGCCAATGAGAGCATCTTGGCTGAGTTGAGTGTCATCACAATAAGAGTTCATAGCAGCTAAGAGTCATCGGCTTGTATTTGAAGCATTGTGGGTGTTGAATGTCTGAGAGTTTGATATCAGGAATCCTGGATCTGCCAATAAAAATGCTTTTTCTTCCACTGTTATAAGCTTTGACCACCTGCTTGAGCTTGAAACCACCCCCTCGCAAGGACTAGGTACTATTCAGTCGAAGCTGGTGGAAATGCAGTATGGGATACCCGTGTCCCCCCCTAACTACTACCCCGGCAATGAATATTGTCTCTGCCACTACCTCCCACCCACCCCCTCATGGTAAATTTATGTAAACACCCGATGTTTGTTTCCGTAGATTTACCACCCCCATGTATTTAAAAATATTCAACTATCACCTCCCCCCTCCCCGCCAAAACCCGAGCCCCCCCCCCCGCTCCCATACCCTTCCTAGGAAAACCAATCTTAACCCCACCCCACCCCCCCACCCCCTACTACAACACTTGTCTGCTTAACCTTCAACCCCGGTTGCAGGCCAGTATGAGTGTGTGGTCGAGACACGACCCCTTTTACTACCCCCCACAACCATCCTCCCCTCATAACATACTAGTATCCCTTGTTCTCCCCCTCCAGAGGGGGTGTTGTGACCTAGTGAAGAGAACTAGTTCCGAGTTGTGCTCGGGAGGAGGATAAGTTGAGACTGTGTGTGGTTAGGAGGTCTCGACTTCGTTACGTCTCAGTTGTAGAGCTTACGTTATGAAATCATGTGTGGGGTGGTCTTTAGGTGTACGGTTAGTAGGTTGCGATTTGGTCATCTCTGTCTCATATTCAGGTGCTTTGTTATTGTTTTTTATTTACTTTCGTGTAAGTTGGGGTGTTTAGAGATTGTGATATCGATGTGAGATGTCTTCATCATAGTGAAATTAAGTTTTTGTAGATAAACAAACATAATTTTTGTTTTTATAAAGCGGTAAACTATTCAAAGATACAAGCTTCTAGTTTTTCTCAATTGGTACTCAGACGCCTATCAGTATAACAAGATTTTTTAATATAAATTGTATTTTTAGATAACATTGATTACGATATATGGAATACGGAAATAATAGTTAGATGCGCACTTGCTATGCAAAGACACTGCACTATTTGATAAGTGATAGATTTATTTATTGGAAAAATAGATTCGAGACCTTTGTGGAATATCATAGACCCATTCCCCACCCATCAACCACCATCCCCAAACTCCCCCTATCCCCCAATCCCCCCACCCCCCAACCCCACTCAACCACCCACCCTCAAGTTTTACCCACACCTGCGGAACCCCCCCCACCAACCCGTAACCTTAATATTGGCGAAAACGAAATATCCGTAGGAGGTTTCTGCGTGTACTACCCCCCCCCCCCCCCCCCCCCCCCCCTACCCCCCGGGGCTATCTGGGTGGTTCGTGAACGTGATGCTCGGGCCGACGATAGATTGCCATAGCCGCCCGGCCCGATGCGCTCTCACACATGTTTTGCGTTGATCCATGTGTTCATCCCTTTTCCTCTTGGGTTAGTGCAATGACTTTGGCAATATGCACCTTCCCCTTTGCAATTGTGTAACAAATAACAGTCGTTGTTTCCCGTAGTTGCTACCCTTGCACCAGATGTGGATTTTTCTGGTTGTTCAGTAGCATAGTAGTTTGTCTCCATGAACAGGTTGCACAGTCACTTTTTCTCATGCATAGATGGGTAGCTTTGTTGACGACCGGTTTGACGAAGTCCTTAGCTGATTGTTCATAGTAGGATACCGGGATGTGACAACAGCAGTTAAGAATGACATCATGTGGTTAATTGCGTCAATTGGATTATCCCCCTTCTGGAACACTGGACAACTAGACTGGAGTCTGGTTGGAAAATTCCGGTTGTGCTGTTGATAGGTTCTGGGAGCATATTCGAATGTGGGATTGATGAGTTTTATGTTGAGATTTAACGTTTGTGCTGTGAACGGTGGATTGATACTCATTTGTTGGATAAGTAATTGAAAGAGGTGTTGATTGATTTGTTGAGAATTGTTGATGTTGATAAGGTGTAACAAAACTGTGAAGACTGATATGGTGAAACGTGATGTTGAGATAGAGACTGTTGGTGAGGGTGTAGTTGATTTGATAAGCGGGCTGAGTTTAATTGGTGAGATGCAACTAAAGCAAGGTGGATCAGGGTTGGGTTTAATGCACTCCAAACAAACTTCAATTGCATGTCGTTCATGTTGTTGCAGGTATTGAGCATGAAGGTGATCAACATTGGTAGTGTTGCAAGTCTATTGACCCAGTTTAATCAGTAACAAATTTTACTCCATTCATCAGGAGAGTGTTTAAGAACTTCGTGTTCAACATTTGAAACTGCTCCACGGCAGCTTGAGCTTGAACTAACAACACTTTATCGTTGAACCATGTTTCATCCCTTCTCCTCTTGGGCTTAGTGCACTGCTTAGCCATATGACCCTCCCCTTTGCAATTGTAACAAATAACAGCCCGTTGTTTCCCCGTGTTGCTACCACTTGCACCAGGTGTGAATTTTCTTGATGTTCCAGCAGCGTAAGAAGTTTGTCTCCCCTGAACAGGTTGCACTGTCACTTTTCCATCATAGATGGTAGCTTGTTGACGAGGGTTTGACGAAGTCCTTAGCTGATTGTTGGTAGTAGGATACCGAGATGTGACAACAGCAGTCAAGAATGACATCATGTGATTAATTGCGTCAATCGGATCATCCCCCTTCTGGAACACTGGAACAACTAGACTGGAGTCTGATTGGGAAAAGTCAGGTTGTTGCTGCTGATAGGTTGTGGGAGCATATTCCAACTGTGGGATTGATGGTTGTTGAGAATAAACGTTGTGGTGTACGGTGGATTGATACTCATTTGTTGGATAAGAAATTGAAAGAGGTGTTGATTGATTGGTTGAGAATTGTTGATGATGATAAGGTGTAACAAGCTGTGAATGCTGATATGGTGAAACATGATGTTGAAGTAGAGACTGTGGGTGAGTGTGTAGATGAGATTGATAAGCTGGCTGAGTTAACTGATGAGATGCAACTAAAGCAAGAGGATCAGGGTTGCGTTCATGCATCAAACGAACTTCAATTGCATGTCGTTCATGTTGTTGCAGATGAGCATGAAGTTGATCAACGTTGGTAGTGTGCAAATCTTTAACCAGTTTAACATCAGTGACAAATTTGCTCCATTCATCAGGAAGAGTGTTTAAGAACTTGGTGTTCACTTGAAACTGCTCCAAAGGCATCTTGTAAATGTTCATATCATTGAGTAACAGAGTGAACCTCAAGTAGTACTCATGCAACGTCTCTCCTTTCTTGTAAGTGAACTTATCAAATTCATCATACAGCTTGCACTCACGTTCTTGTTTGGTTAATGATGTTCCTTGCATCAACAGTTTAATCTTCTCCCAAAGATCCTTTGCTACACGATGTTGACTCACTAAAGCATAGATTTCGGTTGGTAGGCCTTGGAGAATGATGTTAATTGCTTTGATGTCGCAATCTGCTTGAATGGCTTCAGCTGGAGTTAGCTCAACATATTCCTTTAGCCTTGTTACTCCATCCTCAGTGATTGAAGGCCAAACAAGTGGTCCTTTTTCAACAGATGCAAGTATCATTCTTCCATGTGGTCTATTCATCATATAAAGTTCCATTCTGCTTTTCCATGAATCATACAAGTGTTTTTCCAGCATCGGTGGTTTGTTGTCACCTCCAGAGAGAAGTGATTTATC
Organism: Tanacetum coccineum; assembly: GCA_026074375.1. Classification (NCBI taxonomy): domain Eukaryota; kingdom Viridiplantae; phylum Streptophyta; class Magnoliopsida; order Asterales; family Asteraceae; genus Tanacetum; species Tanacetum coccineum. Next base: position 22,099 of record BQNB010008407.1, read on the forward strand.
AGCAAGAGACGTCATTGTGATATCAAAAGATTACAATTTGATCGATCGGTGGTAGAAAGAAATTGTGTTTGATACGTGATTGTTGAGTCTTGAATTAAAACTATACGGGATTTTACAATTCTTGACAAAACCGGGAAGACAAGTGTTTGTTTCACGGGATTTTACAAGTCAAAGAAATAACCGTATAATTTAAAATTGAGTTTGTTAAGTTTGAATTAATTTTGCACTGGTTCGATCCTCTCGTTCGAACGGCTAGTTCGATCCTTTCGTTCGAACGGCTAGTTCGATCCTTCGTTCGAACCGCTAGTTCGATCCAACCTAGAAGTCGCTAGTTCGATCCTTCGTTCGAACGGCTAGTTCGATCCTTCGTTCGAACCGCTAGTTCGATCCAACCTAGAAGTCGCTAGTTCGATGATCTTGAAAATCGCTAGTTCGATGATTTTGGAAATCGCTAGTTCGATCCTTCGTTCGATTGACTAGTTCGATCCCCTTGTTCGATCCCTCTAGTTCGATCCTAACTATTACGAAACACAACTTTTCAAAACTCAAAAAGACACGATTTTTAATGATTTTTTAGCAAAAATTCTTGTACAACTAGTATTACTAACCCTATAGGAACAATAAAAATGAAAACTTTAAGGTTTTTAAGCCAAAATTTTTTTATCACTAAATTGATCTTTGTAAAGGTTTTGAACACAAATCAAACACAAAAATCTAAACACACCACGCCATGGCTCTGATACCAATTGTAGAATACTAGTAATCTAATGAATCAACCAAGAACAATAAGTGAGATGTGGGTTGGATTGTTAGAGAGAAACTTGGATGGAATGGATGAATGTATTATGGAATGTGTGAAAACAAATGGAACAACCAACCCTCTCCAAGACTAGGAGAGGGTGTATAAATACTACCATGGCCGGCCCATGGGCTGGAGTTGGGCCACCCATGGGCCTTGGGCCGGACTAGATTACTAATCTAATCCTTATACTAACTACGAGCTAAGACTTGTTACAACTTTGGAAGTGACCGACACTTTTCGTGTTTCCAACAATCTCCCCCTAAGGGAGGTCACTCCAATTTACAAACTTTAAACCTAGCATACTATGCTTTATCCTTAGTCTTTAGCTCGTATTCTTGTCTTTCTCTTGTGAATATGTTGTAGTGATCATTGACTTCTTGGATTGAGCTTGTTCCTTGAACTTGTATTTGACATAGTGATCTTGAGCATCTTGAGATCATCAACCAAGCATAATCTCTACGCCAACTTGTAACTTTGCCACCTTGTGGACTTGCGACTTCTGGACCGACATGCTCATACCATTCTTGAAAAGCTTTAATGTTGCATCTTTCTTGAAATTCTTTAACTTTAACACTTTGACACTTCTAGAAAGATGTGTGGTATCAGAGTAGCGGAAGTCTTGAAACATGTACTTGAGCTTTCATGATGACTTTATGTTTGTCGGTCGGGTATGAGCATGTGGTTATGGATCTTGTGAGCCAGCTGGAATCAGGAACCTCCACCACCATTTTACATAGCCTGCATAAAACAGTTAGCAATAAAGCAGGGGGACGAATATGGCTTTGTCATTCGCCCAGGTTTGGTTGGAGAAACCTTCGAATCCGTGAGGATTGACCTGTGATCAGATAGATTCAATTTGAGAAGAATCTTCTTGACAGGATTTCCAGCTGAAGTATTGAATCTTTCTAACACATAAGTATTAGATTCATCGTACTCAGCATGTTCTCATTATCGGAACGTCTCAAAGCAGACAGCACGATAAGAGTGAACCAGTGAGTTACTATCTCACCGATTGATATAGAAAATTGATTTGAAAATCAATCGGTGTATCACTTACAAAATTGTTTTTGTGACACACCGAGAGTGTTTATCATTTCAAAAATTCATTAACAACCGTTGATCCATTTCCTGGAACAAGTTTGATTCTTATAGAATCGCACCATCGTTTCTTTCCAGTTGTCACAAGTTTGATTCATAAAGAATCGCACAAGTTACCTACCATGAGCTTGTTTGATGTTGGCTCAAGCAGGATTTCCATCTTCATTGTGAATGAATTCACTCTGATGTTCTGGCAAAATCACAAGGATAATGCGTAGGACTTTTAATATATATCTTATAATTCACACTGTGTGACTTAGCAAGCAGAATTTGATAAGTGTCCTAATGAGATTTATGGATGGTCTTTTTTAGCTCTAGAATCAATAGTGCACTTTGATTTTAGTGATCGAAAATAATGTACTCGGTCATGGAAATCCTGCTTGAGTCAACATCAAACAAGCTCATGGTAGGTAACTTGTGCGATTCTTTATGAATCAAACTTGTGACAACTGGAAAGAAACGATGGTGCGATTCTATAAGAATCAAACTTGTTCCAGGAAATGGATCAACGGTTGTTGTGAATTTTGAAATGACAAACACTCTCGGTGTGTCACAAAACAATTTGGTAAGTTATACCCGATTGATTTCAATCATTTTCTATATCAATGTGAGATAGTAACTCACTGGTTTCACTCTTATCGGCGTCTGCTTTGAGACGTTCCAATAATGAGAACATGCTGAGTACGATGAATCTAATACTTATGTGTTAGAAAGATTCAATACTTCACTGGAAATGTCCTGTCAAGAAGATTCTTCTTAAATTAAATCTACCTGATCACAGGTCGATCCTCAACGATCGCATGGTTTCTCAACCAAACCTGGATGAATGACAAAGCCATATTCGTCCCCCTGCTTTATTGCTAACTGTTTTATGCAGGCTATGTAAAATGGTGGTGGAGGTTCCTGATTCCAGCTGGCTCACAAGATCCATAACCACATGCTCATACCCGACCGACAAACATAAAGTCATCATGAAAGCTCAAGTACATGTTTCAAGACTTCCGCTACTCTGATACCACACATCTTTCTAGAAGTGTCAAAGTGTTAAAGTTAAAGAATTTCAAGAAAGATGCAACATTAAAGCTTTTCAAGAATGGTATGAGCATGTCGGTCCAGAAGTCGCAAGTCCACAAGGTGGCAAAGTTACAAGTTGGCGTAGAGATTATGCTTGGTTGATGATCTCAAGATGCTCAAGATCACTATGTCAAATACAAGTTCAAGGAACAAGCTCAAACCAAGAAGTCAATGATCACAACAACATATTCACAAGAGAAAGTCAAGAGTACGAGCTAAAGACTAGGGATAAAGCATAGTATGCTAGGCTTAAAGTTTGTAAATTGGAGTGACCTCCCTTAGGGGGAGATTGTTGGAAACACGAAAAGTGTCGGTCACTTCCAAAGTTGTAATAGTCTTAGCTCGTAGTTAGTATAAGGATTAGATTAGTAATCTAGTCCGGCCCAAGGCACATGGGTGGTCCAACTCCAGCCCATGGCCGGCCTCTATGTAGTATAAATACACCCTCTCCTAGTCTTGGAGAGGGTTGGTTGTTCCATTTGTTTTCACACATTCCATAATACATTCATCCATTCCATCCAAGTTTCTCTCTAACAATCCAACCCACATCTCACTTATTGTTCTTGGTTGATTCATTAGATTACTAGTATTCTACAATCAGCCAGAAAGAGTAGTTCATCTTCATCCAGAACTACACCATTCTCTTGGGCTTGCATCAACAGCATCTTGTCCTTGAAATAATTAGAATTCTATGGACGCTTCAGCTGAGTACAATTCCGTGCAATATGTCTTATCCCATTACAATTATAACACTTGACCAGTTTTCCTTGACCTGTATTGGCATTCCCAGCTCTATTCTGTGCACCCCCATTGCCTGCAACACCATTTCCCCAAGCAAAATACCTCTGATTTTGATTCTGATTCTGTCATCCTTGAACATTCTGAACGACAACGGGACCATCTTGAATGGTTTCTTTATTTCGGGTGTTAGAAGAGGTTCAAAGTTGATTGTTCGTCTGAGGAAGTGTAGCTCTAAATGATTGGGCAAGAAGTGTCATTTGTTTGGTTAGGTTGTCAAGTATTTCATAAGTTTAGGTGTATCCGGAATCAATTTGTAATGTTTCAGGGAATTGTGGATATTGTAGTGATTGAGGGTTTGTTGATGAAGAAGGATATTGATGAGACTAGACATGTGATGATTGGGCTTGAGGTTGGACAGTTGAAACAAATGCAAGTTGATCATTAGTAGCAGGAGTGATTCTTTCAATAATCAGTCAATCTTGTGCAGGATGCTTCTCATGTTGTTTTAAATATGCATACAGCTGTTAGTGATTTGTCTGTTTTGGACCTTTGTTGAGTTTAACGGCTGTCACAAACCTATCCTATTCAGGTGACATGTTGTTCACAAACTTGGAGTTCAGCTGAATGTTAGGCATTGTCATTCTGATATTCCTCATGTCGTTGACCAGCTTGTGAAATCGAACATAGTACTCATTGATGTTTTTACCTGGAAGCATCTTGAACCGCTTAAATTCATCGTACAACTATGATTCTCTGTCTTCTTTGGTGAGCTTAGAACCTGCAAGAAGCATTTTGACGTTGTCCCAAATTGCTTTTGCTTCAATGTTGTGATTGATGAGCTTGTAGATATCTTTGGGTAATCCTTGAAGCACAATATTGGTTGCACGGACATCTGCATCATATCGCTTCTTCTTCGAGTCACTTAGATCCTCACAGGTATGAGGCCTTTCTGGTCCAAGTAGAACACCTCCCTCAAGGGTAGTTCCAAGTGTATTCCTTGTGGTTCCAAGCTCAAATGGTTCTTGATCAATTGACTGAAGAATTTGCAACTCATTTTCCTTTCCTCTATAGTACAATCGGATTCGTTGCGACCATGATTCGTAATCAGTCCTATCGAGCATAGGAGGGAGGATATCGGAACTGGACTCTTGAATATCATCTGAATTACTAGACATGATTGTTTGATTGATTGTATTATGATAAACTTTAGATAGGTACAATGATTAGTGATTGTATGTTAAAAGAGATGATTGTTTGTTGATATAGGTGATATATTGTTTGTTTGTAATTTGGTTTGGTTTAATTAAGTTTACGAAATGCAATACACAAGTCTCAGTCAGGAAATCTAGACAAGTCTCGGTCAAGAATTTCAAACAAGTCTCAATGTTGAGGATTAGACAAAACGCTGTCAAGAAGCAAAGACAAAACGCAATGAAGAAATTTCTTTGCCAGAGATTCTTTCCACCAAAACGCAATCAGGGTCTTCAACTTAGGACAAAACGCAACTAAGAAACGTCTTCCAAGGAGACAAAACGCAGTTTCGAGAAAAGCTTCAAATCACCAAAAATCACCCTTTTAAATGTTTGAGCTTAGATTTTCATACACAACTTGGTACTAGAAGGTTAAAACTACACTAAAAACACTAACTTTAACACCACAAATGTAAGAATCAAATAAAGCCAATGAGAAAACCATAAACCTTCAAAAACTAAATTTTTGATCAAATCTTCCAAGAGAAACGCACATACAATCTATGTAATCATCCCATGTGCTCTGATACCAATTGTAGTATATTAGATATCATAACACAATCAAAAGATGATGGGTTGGCCGATTTCTTGTAGAGAGAGAAAGTGAATATACTAGTGAGAGAAAACACCTTAAGTGTATGTAATATGAATTGAACAACCAACACTTCCCATGGCTAGAAAGGGTGTTTAAATACAAGAGTTTAAGTGCCCTAAGTGGGCTATGGAGTGGGTTAACATGTAGGTAAAGACCCGGCCCAACACCATAAGCTATACGCTAACGATTAAACTATGAGCTATGCTATTCTAGACAATACACGGGGTGACCGAGTCTTTTTCATAAACCTAACAAAACCAAACTAAAATTCAATAAAAAACGAATCTGAGTATATAAAAAATTACATAAATATTTAGCAATAATAATAATTTATTACACCATTGATTTAAAAATAATAATAATTACATAAATATTTAGCAATTTTTTTTATTTCAAGCATAAAAAGTGTTTTTTTATATTATAAAAAAAATTAATTTTCAATATATAAGTATATAAAAAATATATATTTATGTAAATTTGGTTTTCCATTCGATTCTCGGTTCATATTGCCAAACTCATATCCACCCCGAAAATCGAATGTGTAGTTCAATTCAGTTCGGTTTTGGAATTTTTGGTTCGATTATTAGTTCAATTCGGTTCGGTTTTGGCAAATCGGCACAATTTCTAAACGTTACACAAAACACTTAATCACGATATCAGTATAACTATTTTTCGATATAGGATCTCGTCCCTATGCACGAGTACACATTTCGACATATATTGATATGTTGAACTTTAAAAAATGTAACAAGTGTATAAAAGGTCAACATAAAGGACTTGTTTGTAAATCAAAATATTCAGCAACTCACAAAAATTGGGGGGGAATACTGATTTTATCGCTACAAAATTCAAGGCACCACGTTCGTCATCCATCTTTAAGTTTAGGTTTAATTGATTTAATCTAAATGACAAAATAAAAAACAGTTTGGGGTCGAGAAGTTATACCTCAAATTGAAGTTAGGGTTTCACTTTGTCTTCAAAATTTGAAGGTAAACATTTCTTTTTCGACTTTAAATTCTTAGTATAACATTGTTTAATTTGTAAGCTTTGTCAATTTCTTAAGAATCTAGTTTAGCAGGTGTGCGAAGTTTGTGTTGTTGTGTGAAATTGAATTAAAATAATCATTGTATAATTAGTATTACTATTAGTCGTAATCGCAATAGTTTTGTTAGTAATTTTTGTTATATGTACAAATGTTTTGAATTGACATCTAACATCTATAAATCATTGTTGTATAAGTAATTCAAATTATTAGTTCAGGTTTGCTGCAATTTCCTGCTGTCAGTTTTAGTATTATGTCTGCAAGTAATTTTGATAACATCAAATATTTGATAATTTTTAGTGTCAATTTCCTCACGAAAATACTTGCAATTGTCTTATAAATACTTGAATTCAATACATTTACTGTTATTTTGTTGTTTTCAGGTAAAATGCAAGTATGTGACAAGAAACACGGGAAATGGACAAAAAAATGAAGATAATACGGATTCTTACGAGACGTTATATTACGCCGTAACATAAATCAGGCAAGACACGTCAGCTTACAACATTACGGCGTAACCATACTAAAGATTTATGCCATAACAGTGTTATTATGAAAGGATGACTAATCCGAGTCAGCATTACGGCGTAACGTGCCCACTTGGTTACGCCGTAACATATTTAAGCTTGTAATATGGAAAGGACGCGTCAGCACTTTACGGCATAACACCTCATATGGTTACGCCATAAAATATTCGAAACCTATAAATAGAGGCCTCATTCAGACACTTCGAAATCAACCATTCTACAGTAGTTTCAAGGAGTGATCAAGGCCTTCATAGCTTGAAGAATTCTACCAGAAGTCTAAAGGAGATCACACTATTCTTACTTTTGTATTTTATCGTTCATAAACCACTTCTGTAAAAATAATGAGTTTTCAATCCAAGATTACCTTTATTAATTCTTGTTGTGTTGTTGCTATGAGCGGCTAAACACTTCAAGTACTGTCCTAGACATGAATTTACTATCGTTATAATGTTTGTTTCCTGTTAGATTATGATTTCGTTAGACATCCTTTGACTATTCTGTACCCCTAGGTTTTGGTAGTATTACGGGTGGTTTAGATCATGTTAATCCTATTATTAGATTACCAACTGAACATGAGATTAGCTGGGGTACTAGGGTAGGTTTAGAACCCTATCCCTAGTGTGGGAACTAACCAAGTTACCACCTCTATCACTTAATATACATAAAAAGCACAGGAACTCTTTCAGAGAGGGTTAATAATCTATATAGGTTACTAGACTAGTTCTTGGGATAGTTAGGAATAATCACCATGACCTGGTTGTCCTACCTTCGTGACTTTTGAGGGATTTGGGATTACAAGAATTATAGGACAGACTAAATATATATATTCACGTCTGTCGACTTTAGAAACCACTAATGAAATAATGGTATAACATTGCACAGGAAAACATAGTTATAACGGTAGTAATGAAGTGGCTAGTCTAGCACGCCTTTCTCCCTGATATCTTCTACATCTTTTAATTTTTGCAATTTTACTTTCTTGTTATTTTCATAAATCAACTTAAAACCATTCTCAAATGTGACATTGTAAATTAAAACTAATTAACACTTAGCTTTTGGGACGACCTTGGATTTATCATTTCTATACAACTCATGATCTGGTTCTCTACCCGTTAGTGCGTTTGTCAGGTGAATCGAGTTTAATAAATTTAAAACTTGAATAAAATACATTTTAAAATAAAATACGAATCAAGTTTTTGGTGCCGCTGCCAGGGAGCTAAAAATTAGTATTAATTTGATTTCTTGTAAATTCTTTTTCTAACTTCTAAATTTTGCATATAACATCATAGATGGGATCAACATCGACGATCTCACCATAGAGCAATATCTTAGGCTTACACATGAAAACCAAACACCTAACATGGTTAAGGAGGTTGATGACATGACAATTATTGAATATATAGAATACGAGGAGAGGATGTAAAGACAATACAATAGGAATTCTGGATCCTACTTTCCAACCTATTCTGGCCATTACACATCCAACAATAACACAACCATATAATTTCCTCGTAATGCTTACTTTAATCCTATCCAACCAAACATTGAGTTTGATTATGATTCTGAGGATATGGAGCTTGATGAAGAAGCTAGGTACACAACTGATGATGAATTAGTTATGAGTGAGCATGAAGAAATTGACCTCGCTCATGCTGTCAATACTCAGTCTTTTAAAGAGTTGAGTTCTAAAGAAGACCTTGATGAGTGGTTGAAAGTAGAAATGGAAAAACACATGAGTAAGTAGAATGAGAAAAACAATGAAGATGCACTAATTTCTATTATAAAATCCATTAGAGAGGAATGTAGGGCTGTTCATAAAAATAAGTAGATAAGTGCTTCAGAAGCTGATTTGAAAAATCTTCTGAGGCCATGGAAGACACCATCAATAATGACAGCTTTGCAAGTAATTTGCCATACGAACCGTCACTTAAGGAGCTAAACCCATGAAGTTTCCTTCTTCCTGTCATAATGGATAATTATAACTCTTATATTATGGCTAATATAGATGCTAGTAATAATGTCATGCCTAGGAGCATATATGAATACCTGAAGCTAGCTAATATTGGGGGGTACTATGTCAGTCGAAATGCATGATATAAAGCAAAAATAAATATTAGGAGCTGTGAAAAATGTCTTGGTTATAATTGATAAGTTTGAGTTCCCATGTGATTTTGTTGTTACTGATAAGCCTGAAAATCTTGGAGAAATGATTATCTTAGGAAGACCATTCCTAGAAACCATTCATGCCCAGATAGATGTATTCCAAGAAGAAATTTCAATAGGGATTAGCGAAGATAGAATTAAATTTGACGTAAATAGAAATCCTCGCCAATCTAACGTTACAATCGAAAAGGTTTACATGGCAAATACTAGTAAGGAGGAAGAATCCTTTAATCCCCTTGAAATAGGAAATGATCTATTCTCATACGAATCCCCTGCATGTTTCCAATTTGAACAGGATACTAGAAATTATGATACTATTGATCCACAGAATGAAACTGCCAGACAAACTAACCCTTTACTGGATAAAAGGGGGTTGACAAAAAGATGGCAAGTATGTAAACCTGTTCAGGTGTTTTATGATGATGGAAGTGGTGAAGATTGTGGAATGTGGCCTACTTGCGACCCTAACTCAAGTTTCTGCGATGGTTATAAAGATTCAGAAAAAGTGAACAAGGAATGCTTAGACAATTGGTATGTTTTCGTGATCATAAGAGACGTACAATGAAAGGAAGTTGTATGGGATTTGCAGACTTTCTTCAAGTTTGTTACAGAAATTAGAGAATTGATGATACCACTCGTAAACGAAGATATTATGAATGGGTTACTCAAAATTAAGAGTTTGATAATAACAGGACCCCGTCAACAACAGTGGCTGAAAAATACCCATATAAAACCAACTGTCCAACACCTATCTCGCTTGACGAATGGGACACAAGGTGCAATATTACCTATACAGGGAGTACTTCTAATCAAAACATACCTAATAATGACCCTACACCATTTTCACTTGATCATTCGGAGTTAGGAGAAAAAGCTAATATAAGTGAATCTCTAAAGTTACAACCCTTTAGGCCACGCCCTTGTGATTACTCATTTGATGAATGGCTAAAAGTCAAAATAGGGCATACCAACATATACAACTCTGATCGGGAAATCATGTTCAATGAATGGATTCTAGACAGTTTTGATGTTGAGGAAGAATTTGCTAAGGAAATTGGGAATCCATACTCACGAAGATTTAACGAGTACAAACAAGTGTTTGACAATGAGGTTGAACAACTGTCAAATAAGTACACTCTAAGAATTGGAAAAAAGGGGTATGTCATGGATGATATTTAGGAGAAATGCGATCAATACCATAGAAAAATTATCGATTCTTGGCATGACGAATGATTTAAAGAAGATGAGTTATGGCGAAGTGGAGATGAAAAAACTATCTATGAACCACCTTTTGTGGACATTAAAACTTTTGAAGTAAATAAGTATTCCTTTAAAAAGGGCAAAGTTATGTATAACCAAACAAGATGATGATGCCTTGCCTTTAGGATGAGTAAATGGGGGAAGATTTAAGGCAATGATTAGAAAGGAGATGAAGGACAAAGGAATCGCCCATGACAAAACGTAGAATGGGCATGAGTTTAACTTAAAGACTCGTTAAAAAAACAAAAGTGCTTGTTGGGAGACAACCCGTCTTTTTATCAATAAATTTCATTTTTTGCATATTAGTTGGTTTGCATGTTTTACTTTGATTTGCAGGTTCCAGCAGCTAGGAGGCAACTTTCGAGACTAACTCGACCCGTAATTTTGTGGTAGATTTGCTAATTTATCAACAGGTAGGCGTAACATACATGGTTACAGCGTAACCTATTCAATTATGACATAAACCTTCTTATGGTTATGCCGTAAACTTATAAACTAAAATTTTAAAATACTACATGATTACGGCATAACCACCGGAGTTACGCCGTAACCTCTTTCTGAAAAACCTTAAAATAAAGTTTTAACGCATTGCTAAACCTTGTATACCTAAATGAACTTTGTGGGTATGTGTTGGGATTAAAAGACTTCTTGATGATCTTAGATTTATTGTTGCTCAGGTTTGTGTTACTGCTGTTAAGCTAAAGTTAGTGTTGTTCATTAACTTTAATAAAAAATATGCTAAGTAGTTAGTGCTGCTAATATAAAGTTAGTACTGCTAGTTCATAGTTATTACTGTTAGTATATATTAGTACTACTAGTATAAAGTTAGTACTGCTAGTTCACAGTTACTACTGTTAGTATATATTAGTACTACTAGTATAAAGTTAGTGCTGCTAGTGTAAAGTTAGTACTGCTGGCGAAGATTGAAGAAAATATTCTAAGTAGTAACTATACTTTATGCTCATTTTAATGTGTCGGTGGTATAAGTTTACTACTGCTCAAAGATTAAGAATTGCTTAAACAGAATTTCTACTATCAAAGAAGGGATAAAGTTGTTTGGAGATCAAGATTATTACATGATAAAGATTAGTTATTTATTAAGAAATAGTCATAGAGATATTCTAAGTTTAGGACAATATTGTAAACGATAGGACTCCTTGGTGTTATAAAAAGAGGTTCCTAGGGTTATAGATTTTAATATGATGTTGTTTATGTTGTTTTCGATTGATTAAGTGTTCTTTATTCATAGTTCAAGGTTTTGTAACCTCTAATCTAGGAGGAGAGTTATTCGTATTATTCTTGAATTATGGAGCTTTTATTTTTTTTTGTTGAATTGTGATCTTTTTTACTGTTTCATTAAGAATTCTTCTAATATTAAAGATTAGATTCCGCATAATCTTTAATACACTTAACAAAAGTTTCTACTATAGTTGTGTTAAAATTATATTATATAAACTAAACCTTAAACATGACTTAAGGAAATTACAATCTATTACAAGTGGGATCCAACAAAAGGTATCCTATAACTGGGACAACAAGTGGTATCAGAGCTTGTTGCTTTGAGAAACTTTGCTAGAAGATATGGATCAAGATTCTACACACATGGTGGCTGCATCAAAAGTTCCCATGCTCAAACCAAGTGAGTTTGAGTTATAGAGGATGAGGATTGAACAATACATCCAGATGACAGACTATGCACTTTGAGAAAAGTCATAGGAATGGAAGAATACACCAAAAACAATAGTTATGGAAGGTGCTTCGAGAAAGTAAGCTCCTACAACTGCTGACAGAGGAAGGCTCAAAAACAGATTAGAAGGTGTGGGAGAAGCTAGAAGTACTTTAATGATGGGCATTCCTAATGAACATCAGTTAAAGTTTAACTCAATTAAGGATGCTAAGTTATTGATGGAAGCTGTAGAAAAGAGATTTAGTAGGAATGCAGCTACAAAGAAGACCCAAAGGAATCTTTTAAAGCAGCAATATGAAAACTTTACTGCTCCAAGCTTAGTGATGCTTGGATCAAATGTTTGATAGGATTCAAAATGCTTGTGATGTCATTTGGAGCTTTTTGGGGATTATAATAAAAGATATTATATAAAAGATTTCACAAGAAGATGTGAAACCAGAAGCTATTAATGAAGTTTGTCACCTGAGTGGAATCACACATGTTGGTTTGTTGGATGAATAAAAACTAATGTGGATACAATGAGCATGGATGATCTCTTCAACTAACCTTAGGTGTATGAGCCAGAAGTCAAAGGAAGTGTAGCTAAGTCAAGCCACAGAACATCGGCTTTTGGCTCTTCAAATAACAACAATAGCTATAGCTCTAATGGATAGGTTATTACTGTCAAGCAATTAATAATGTAATGAAGTTTTTGTGCTATTATACATTAAGTTAATGCTTTAATATTGACAATTGGTGATGTGTTATTGTGCATTCCATTGCTAGTCATACCAATAATCCTTAACTTGGCACATGAGGACTTGCAACAATTCCATTTCATATGATTTGGATAAGAGATTGATTATTATTTGAGATGGCAAATGGCCAATGTTTTGACTATGGGGCTAGAAGGTTTCTTGAAGAATAACAGTAGGAAGCTTACTATCAATGGCAAATGAGCCTGTTGGCTTTGACAAAGTCAAAGTGGAGTGCACAACTGCATCAAGAAAAGAAGGAACATTTTGCTAAAAATACAGAGCTCTAAGAAATCAAGGACTACAAGAACAAGGACAAGACAAGATGTGCATGTGGAAACATCCACTTCCACAGCTTTGGTGTCATGTGATGGTCTTGGTGGGTATGACTGGTGTGGCAGAGGAAGGACCTAATTATGCATGCATGGCTTACTCATCTTCAAGTTCTAACTCAGAGGTATCTAACAATTCAAATTGTTTAAAATCTTGTTTGAAAACTGTTGAAACTCTTAAATCTCTATATGATCAACTACATAAAGATTTTAAGAAATCTGATTTAATGGTTCTTGCTTATAAGTCAGGATTAGAGTCAGTAGAAGAGAAACTTGAAATTTATAAGGCAAATGAGTCTATTTATTCACAAGATATAAAGGTCTTAAAATTTGAAATTGAATGTAAAGATATAGCTATCAGAGAGCTCAGGAAGAAGCTAGAAATAGCTCAAAAAGAAAAAGATGGAATTCAATTTAATATAAACAAATTTGAAAATGCATCTAAAAGCTTAAACAAACTTATAGAAAGTCAAATTTGTTGACAACTATAAGAAAGGCTTAGGCTATAATGCAGTTCCACCTCCTTACACAAGAAAATTCATGCCTCCAACACCTGACTTATCTTTTACTGGTTTAGATGAGTTTGTTAATAAGCATGTAGTTGAGAATTGTTGATCCTAATAGAATAGATCTTGCTTAGTTTGTATAAGCTTAAGTTATATTGAATAAATCCAAAAAAACTATGAAAGAAACTTTGATTGTGAATATCAAAGACTATGTGAAATCTAGTCAATGATACTAAGAAGAATTTTAATGAAACAGTAATAAACAAGATTAATAAAAAACAGTTTACTAAACTTTCAGCTTTAATATAAAACGAACACTCTTAATAGTATTAGGGTTTACAAAAACTTGAAGCTATGAATAACACTTTTCTAGATATCTAAATTGATACGATTTTGGTACAACAAACTCTATACCCTAGGACCTCCTTTTATGCACCAAGAAGTCCTAACATGCTTACAATATTTTCCTAAGTTATCATGATCTTCTAAACAAATAACTTATATGTATATTTTACAAAAATATCTCATACTTATTTTGTAAGTAATCTTGATAAACAATCTTCATCTTTATCCTTTCTCTTGTATTTATCCTTCTGACAGTAGAAACTCTTCTAACAGTTGTAATCTTTCAGCAATTGTAACCAGCAGCATTAACTTTTATATCAGCAGCACTAACTGTGTACAAGCAGTAATAACTACTTAGAATATTTTCTTTATTCTTCATTAGCAGTACTAAGTTACACTAGAAGTACTAACTTTATGCTAATAGTTGTAACTTTACTCAAGCAGTACTAACATATACTACCAGTACTAAGTTACACTAACAGTAGTAACTTTTATACCAGCAGTATTAACTACTTAGTAGTATTTATTCTAAGTCTCTGAGCAGTCTTAACTTCCATTAGCAGTAGTAATATATACTAGCAGTAGTAACTGGTAGTACTAACTACTTAGCATATTTTTCACTAATATTACTAACAGCACTAAGTTATGCTTAGCAGTAGTAACTCTAACCTTAGCAGTATTAACTCCAAGATCATCATGAATTCTTTTAATCCTAACAATCCTCCCCTAAACTTTATGTTCATCTTCTGAATCTTCAAGTTTCTTGATTAAAAGCTTTATCTTTACTAGGAGGATGCATTCAAACACTTCCAGGATTCTTGAGCTATTTTGTTATGAGCTTAAGAAGTTGATAGCACATTTCATTCCAATGGTCAGCTTGAAGCTTCTTGTTGAGCATTTCTGTGATTATTGCGGGTGTAAGTGGATACTTTTTCTCTACCAGCATAAAGATATACATATTCTGAAATCTTACGAAATGTACTCCACTTAAAGAAAATAGCTTCCAAACTGTCACTTTGTGTCCTTGTAGATTTCTCCATACTTCACTTTCTACATCAAGTTCAAACATCACTTTTAGATCACCCCATAACACTCTCTCATATGCCTCCTATGGTCTTGTTAACCCATGCTTAGCTTTAACCAACTTCCAGAGAGTTTCCAAGTCTTCTATGTCAATATTCTAAAGCATTTTAATCATTGATGAGTACCTCCTTGAACTTTCATCAGCTCTTATGATTTGAAAGTATCCCATCTTTCCTTCTTTGATGATTTTCTAGTCAACAATAATTAGAGGCTTAGTGGCTAGAGGTATAGCATCAATTGCTACCTCATCATCAGGAACTATCTCCATATGTTTTTTCATCTCTGCTTCATCATCATCAATCTTTTGCTTCTTTGCCTTTTCTTATTCTAGTTCATCACCTGCTCTCTAAGAACTACTTTCTTGTGCCATCTCTGCCTTTTTGGAGCTCTCTTTTACCAACTCTGTTCCATATCTACAAACATGTCTACCCTTTTCATGGCTTTATCAAATAACTTCTGAATTTCATCATAGTTTTTTCTCTTCAGCTGATTGTGCTTGTATCCAACCATGTTTTTCGACTAAGTAGACATTGTATTTCTCTTTTGAGCTTTAGTTGGTGGTTTTCTTCTCTGCTATTTTTCTCTAAGTCTTGCAAAATGCTTCTTCCTTTTGTCCATAAGTTCCATAAACATCTTTGACCCTTCTTCAATGGTCAACTCTTCCTGCTCTTGTGCCTGTAATCTTGTAGCAAGCTCATAATCTGCATCCATTATAGCTTGAACATTATCCCATTCAGCAATGTTTGCATCTTGTTCCTTTTGTCTTGTCAGCCTTTCCTCTTCTTCTAGTTCAGCTTGTAATTCTTCTTGAAGTCTTTGAGCAATTTCTTCATCAATCAAAATTTGATCTTTCTGTTTTAAAGGTTTTTCAGGCTCAACCATTTTTGCCTTGCCTTTGTCTTTAGCCTGTGGAAGTTGTGATGGTTGTGAAGGTGATGTTGTTATTGTAAATTCACTTGGCTCTTGAACTACAACCCCTCTAGCCTTGGGTCTTGAAACAGCAGTTATAGTTGTTGTAGCAGTAGTTGTAACAGCCTTGGGTTTAGCTGCTTTGATTTCTAATAAGGTCTGAGCCAGAGTAAACTCATCAACAGTTGTTGTTGTAGCACTGTAGTGGTAACTTCAGCAGTACTAACTACCTTTTCAACCTTAACTTCCTACTTATCTAAAACTCATGTATCAAACATTAAATTATCATCATTCCTCCCTTGAGTCTCATCAATCAATGTAACCTCTTTATTTACATCAATATCAGTAATTTTCCTCTCCTGATTGGATGCATCCTCCTCATCACCCAAACCTTCATTTTCAAAGGATTCTATTCTTGCAGTTCTACCAACCTTCTCTTGATTAATTTTTGGCTCCTTTGTACTTGGAACCTCACTATCTTTCCCTTCAGTTGGATTTCCACTTTTATTCTTTGGATCTTCGGCATCCTTCTTTTCCTCCTTTCTTGATGGTTTGAATCCAGCATTAGGAGAATCCTTTGAACTAGAAGAGAATGGTAGATCTTGAATGGATAATGGTAGCAGTGTGTAATCTTTTCCAGGTATTGTCTCCATTCTAGCTTTAATTACATTATCACATGCTTTTATACCTGTACTACCATTAGATTGATTCCCTGCAACAACTGGCTTATAGTTCATAGATTTTGTTAGTGTATCTATATCAAAAAGCCAATTTAGTCCACTTCCTGCAATATTAGGTGTATTCTTACTAAATTAAACATGCATGTTCTCTTTTACTATCCTAGTTTTACTGTTGAATACTCTGAATTCTTTGCTATTGGTAGAGTATCCTACAAAGAACCCTTCATCAGCCTTTCCATCAAATTTACCTAGGTGATCTATGGTATTAAGGATTGTAATAGGACACCCAAATGGTCTCATGAAATTTAAGGCAGGTTTTCTACCCAGAAAAAGTTCATAAGGGGTCTTGTTGTGAGGCTTGATAACTAACACCCTATTTTGGACATAACAAGCAATATTAACTGCTCCAGCCCAGAAAGTTGTTGGCAATTTTGAATCAGCTAGCATAGTCCTAGCAGCCTCTATTGGTGTCCTATTTTTCCTTTCTACAACTCTATTTTGTTGTGGAGTCCTAACAACACTAAATTCCCTCTTAATACCCTTCATTTCACAAAACTGATTCATGACCCTATTCTTGAATTCAGTCCTATTGTCACATCTAATCACTTTCACCTTAAGGTCAATTAGATTTTCTATGCCTGTTATAAATATTTTAAGGATTTCAGAAGTTTTATCCTTAGTGGCTAAAAAGAAAACTTAACTAAACCTACTAAAATCATCTGTGACAACTATGTAGTATATATTTTTCATTAAACTCTTTACAAATGTTGGGCCAAATAAGTCCATGTGCAACATTTGTAATGGTTGGCTGATTGAACTGACAATTTTGGACTTACAAGAAGCTCTATGTTGCTTTCCCTTCTGACAAGCAACACAAGTTTGATTAATTTCAAAAAGTTTTGAAGGTAAACCTTTTACAAGGCTTCCTTTTACCAGTTTATTCATTGTTTTGAAATTTACATGTCCAAGCCTCCTATGCCAAAGATTAGATTCATCTGGTGTGGCTTTTGCAAAGAGACAAGTTAGACCTCCTTGAGAAATAATATTCTTTAAATCAATACTGTACATGTTATCCTTTCTAGGAGCTTTAAGCAAAACATGACTTTCATCAGTTAACTTAAAGTCTGGAGACAGAACAACACATGCAGTATCAGTAAAAAGAACATTATTCTTCTTGTCACACATTTGTGAGACACTGAAAAGGTTAAACTTTAGTTCCTTTACAAAGTAGACATCTTCAAAATCCAATTTACCAGTTCTTATTTAACTTTTCCCAGTAATTTTCCCTCCTTTGTAATTTCCTCCAAAGGCAACAAATCCTCCATCAATTTCTTCATAATCTGTAAGATAGGATTTGTTTCCTATCATGTTCCTAGAGCATCTACTGTCAATCACTCATTTATCCTTCAAATCTTGCTGTGGATATCCCTGCACATAATGGTAGGAAAATTAGTTTCTTTTGGGGACCCAAGCCATTACTGACTTGGATCTGCCTTGTGCATCAACATAGTCAAATCTTTTAAAGGACATTGATGCACCATTGTTTCTGGAGACATGGTGATGACATCAAATAACGTCTATTTTATAGCATCATTTATTCCACGATATTAACCCATTTTGTATAGTTATTGCAAAGAATTGTTACTTAATTGTTTATATTTGAGAATTGCAGTAATTATGGGGTAATTGGTTAAACATAGCAAAAGGCGCGCATTCTGTAGCTTAAATGAAGATATTTTGAAGATTACTATTCTGAAGACCAATACACCGTATCCATCAAGAAGATACGACGTATCTGTGCCTGCACTCACCAAAGACCACAGAAGATTAAAGAGCAATACGCCGTATCCAAAAGACTCAATACGCCATATTCAAGATATGGAATCAATATAATATTTTGAAAGATATCAAAACGTGGTCCCTACTCTAAGAAATTCCCAATACGCTGTATCCAACCCATTGGATACGCCGTATTGAACCGACTTCCAGACATTATAAATAGAAAACTCAAAAACAAGTTTTAAGTGTGCTAAATCATATTCTCGATACCTAAACCACAAAAGTCAATTTTTAGAGGAGAAAAAGAGCATAAGAGGTCGAGCAACGTAGTCAATTCCATAGGAAACATCGTGTAATTCCATATAATTTAGAAATCATTTAGTTTTTGGTTTCATTCGTTAACTCGGTTAGTTTACCTTGGCTAAATTATTACTCTTATATTTATTATGAAGATCGAAGGCTAATACCTTCGGGTATTAGCCATTATTATTGTTGGTAGAAATATTACATTACGATATTTAATCTATACATTCTCTTCATGTTTTGGTGATGACAAACATGTAACTTATAACACATAACGTAAAGTGCTTAAGTTACTCGTAATCACAAATCATCAATTCATACGTCAACATCTTTCGACGTCTCATGTTTTCTTCAACAACAAATTTAAGTTCGCACCCGACGTAAATCACTAAAGGTATGAACAAACAAACTTTAATTTGTTGAATGATCAAAGAAATTTTTTATTTTTCCAAACCTTACATTTTTTTATAAAATGGGACAAACATTTTTAAAAAACATATACAAAACATTTTTGTATTTATAAGAAATGTTTTATTCAAAATAAACATTTTGAATTCAAATTTTCTACCCAAAAACGGCTAGAAAGTTCCAGAAAAACCTTCCCCACAAAAAGACAAAAAAGGGAGCGTCTGAAAAATGGGCGGCCCCCTTAATTAATTAAGGGGACCGGCCATAATTAAGGGGACCGCCCTTGTATAATTAAGGGGACCGCCCAAATAAAAAATTAATATTTTTCCCTATAAATAGTGGACTGTTTCCACAGATTTTCTCACCTCTTTGCACATAGTTTTTCTCAGATCTAAACTCTTCTTTCAAACCTTTTTCTTTGATCACTTAACTTGTTATAAGTTTGTTTAAATGTGATCCAATCATCCATCCATTCAAGTGCAAGAGAAGAACTCTCGCTATCATCAAGATGCGAAGTTATGTAGTTTAGTTAGTGCATTCGTGACATGTCTTACATTCACAATGTATAGATCGAGTCCATGTATTCCAAACTTGTGTAATAGTTAGATCATGGTGATCATAAGAAGGTATGTTAGATCATGATGATCTTGGTAGTGTCTTGGTGATGTAAAGTTGTGAAGTGTAGGGAAGATGTGAAGTGTAGTGAAGTTGTGAAGTGTAGGGAAGTTGTGAAGTGAAGTTGTGAAGTTGTGAAGTGAAGAAGTTGTGTAGTTGTGAAGTTGTGTTGTGAAGTCGTGTAAGTAGTGAAGAAGTTGTGAAGTCGTGATAGATTGGTTCTAGCTAAGATTAGAACTCGACATCTAGCTTAGTGTCGAAAATTGATATAAGCAACATTGTGTACGGTTTCTCCGCCTAAAGGGAGCTTGTTGACTAGTGAAGATAACTCTCGAGTTTGGTGCTCGGGGAGTGGAGTAGGGCGAAGAGGTGCTTCGTGACCGAACCACTATAAATCATCGTGTCCGGTTTGCATTTCCTTTTACTTATCTCTTTACATTTATACTTGCATTTATCGCTCTATATTTATATTTGCAATTGTGTGTTGTGTTGCTTATATAGTTTTGATTGTGTTTGTGTCATGGATTGATGTGAACATTGATGTGAATATGTATTGTTGGTATAGAATTTATATAAAAACTCTTCATATTATATCACGCTTGATCGGTGATTTGATAACATTTTTAAGATTTTAAAAGGAAAATGTATTCACCCCCCTCTACGATTTCCACAATTGGTATCAAGAGCCACGTCGCTCTAATTTTTAAAACAAATGGTTTTAAAAATTGAGTACGATCCATGTATCAAATTACCCATTAAGGGGGATTAAATATGAAAAGTGTTTTGTTGATTAACTTGTATTAGTTTTGATGTTATATACACTAATTATACTAGCTCGAGATAAAAATGATGCTTAAAATAATTGTTATATGTTCGGTATTAAATCCAGAAAGTTGTACACCTTTCCGCAAAGTAAGAAAACAAATTTTTTACAAAAATTGTAATTCTGAGTATCAGGTGGGCGCCCCCCTTAAATATTTGGGAGGTCCCCTTAATTCCTGGGCAACCCCCTTAATTTTAAGGGGATCACTTGTCTGATTCGGCAGTTTTTCGGAAACTTTGAAAAATCATATAAAATCAACCGTAAGTCCGTAGAAGTCGTGTCACCCGCCATTTCGAAGAGAATTGAGTCTACTTTCATATAAAAATACTTCCAAGTATTTATTTCAAACTTAACTTAGTCAGAAAGGCAAAATACTACTTATTGTCCAAAACGTTGAGTCTCGTTTTAACGTAAAACTTGTATTTTATCTTTTCCTTTCGAGTCGGACATTTCTAGTCGGTATATCTTTGAAAAATGGTGTAATTAACTTTTCAAAAATATTAAACTTGATTTTTGAAATGGGGAGGAAACTAATTTGTCTTCAAACAAAACCGAGCTAAGTATACATTGTTGTATCTAATACACAAAACTACGACAAGTACTTTTATGTGGTATGCTATGTGATTATGTGCACTTCTTTATATCTTAAGTTAGTAGAAATTATTAAATGATCGTTGCTATTTGTAATTAAGCTAATTGAATATCTAAGCACATGTGTCATGTACACTATTCGTTTGTAGCTAGTTTTTCGGATTATGCATAACTAGAACTTATGCTAGATTTCTTGCATTAAGATTGCGAAATTGTTCTTGCATTGCATATAGGCATAGATCACTTAACTTACAAATGTTACATAAACATCTTGTAAATCTTTTCGGGTATGGGAATATACTTAGGAATAAGAGTTCAATAACTTGTCAAGTATATTATTAAATGTATTAAAACTAGTCATCTAAATATTTCCAACGATTTAATCTATTTTCAACAACACATTTAAATATTTTCAATAACTTTCTTGGTTTGACCTTGGGTTGGTTAAACAAAAGAAAAGATTGTATTAATACATCAATAACTAAGAAAAAGATAATGTTTGTGCTTGCATGGTTTTAACATACACACATAATTATATATATTTTTAAATATATAGTATTTTACAAAAGATGTGTGTTGTATAAAAATGGTTAGAAAACTCATATTCATAAAATGTCAAAAACTATGTATATTATACATAACAACAAATATTTTTTCGCACAAGTAAAATTTACAACTAATCTTGGGATTAATGGAACACACTATTTAAATATTTATCTATTTTCTTTTAAATGAGTGTTCGTGAGGGTCAAGAAAGATTTCAAGAATATATCAATGCATTATTCAAATTATGATTGATATCGTTATTGAGTTTAATTGACAAGTTTTCGTGTATGGACTTGAAATCGAATTCTTATTTGTTTAGTTTCATAGATTATATCAAAATATAACAAAAGATATCATCTTTGATCTACATAACTCAATCACACTTAATTGATATGAAAATAATTACATCCTTTTCTAGATGAAAAGAATATGCATCAGAAAAAATAGAGCCCTATCTTTAAAAACTTTGTTCCAGAATATTATTACAAAGATACGGTTTACAACATAAAACAACCATAACCTTAGACAGACTCTCCCAAAACAATCACCAATGATCCTTGGCACCCTTGTGCTTTAATGATCTCCTGAAAAACATTGCCTTTAAAAAAAAAAACGTCAACAATAATAGTTGTGAAAGTCATAGGTTTTGATAAATCATAATAATGATGCAAGAGACCGCAATGACTTATCCCGTGATTAATGCAACACATCACGCATCACAAAACTAGATACATTACACTACGCTCATGAACTTGAAGCTCGAACGATCTTTTCTGCAATTAAACTATATAGTTGACAATTTACGCCATAAGCCGGATGTCAGACCCTAAACATCCTAAATTCGACATGCTAAAACAGCCCAAAATATGATGCACCTAAATCTTTAAGCGTGCAATCCAAAATGTAACCCAATGCATCCCTGGCATCCCATGCCTATTGATCTCCTGAAAACATTGCTTAAAACGTCAACAATAATGTTGGTGAATTCATAGGTTTGATAAATCATAATATGCAGGACCGCAAGACTTTTCCCGTGATAATGCAACACATGCAGACATCACAAAACTAGATTACATTTACACTAAGCTCATGACACTGAAGCTCGACAGTCTTGTTCGCAAAATATTGCTACTCAGCCCGTGATGATGTTCTAACCCTAAACATCCTAAATTCGACATGCTATAACGTTCGTTCCCGGTGATAGCTAATCACCCGAACGGGGAGGTCGTTTCCCGAATAGATCTATTAAATAACATTCGCGCTCACATAATGTAATTAACAACTACATTTATGCAATTGACAGTTCATGACATGGGACTTAACTGGGTTATCGCTACTTAGGCAAACATGTAATCAATACTTGCGTCCAATTTATAAAACAAAGCATGTTTCCACCCCATAATTATAAATCATTGAAATCGTAAAAATGTGGGGCTATGAACTCACCTTGAGTTCTGATAATCCAAATATCGCAGATAAAGCGTCACGTAAAAGATCGAATGCAACCTAAATTATCATAGGTCGTATAAGTACTAATCACATTGAGTAATCTCTACCATGCATAAGTCTATTTAGCTAATCACCATCTAATTGTTTGAGTGAAAACATATTTATAATTGTAAAACATTTATAAATATCTGAATAATGTAATTATAGTTATTCCTGGTAGGGTATTAGTTACTCCTGGTAGTGTTGTAGTTACTCCTGGTAGTGTTGTAGTTTATTTTCTAAGTCTGACCCGACTATAATGACCCACTAAATCACATTTTCATGACTCGGGTTCTAAAGAGAATTTATGCGAAACGATATTTTGAACAACTTTCCAGTTCTGTCCGAGACCCGAAACTCGACCGAAATGGGCGAAAAAGCACTCGCATCAGATCTGATGCAGTGTATTAATTACCAAAAAGCCAGATTTTGCCCCCGCCTTACGACCCGTTATCACTCGCTTTTAGACTTAAAGAACCTCGCGGGGAAGTAAAACGACCTTCCGAACGACTTTCATGTTTCGGCCGAAGGCCGAAACGGACTCGAAAGTGCCGCAAATACCATCTTAAAATCCTGACAGAAACCACTAACTTAACAAATGCTGGATTTTTATACCTCGAATATATACCTCGTTTTCGCTCTAACTTTTTCGTTATAAATCCGTTTGACAAGTTTCTTACCTTTTCGGAATCGTCGTGAATCATACTACTTTATAAAAATATAAAATAATGTGTTATATATACGAATTTTGGACAGAATTTTTGAGTGACCTTGTTGAATCCATTTTTAACCTTGCTTTTATACCTTACTACTTTTGTAGTTAATCATTTTTACACCAACTTAATATGGTACAATACTTTCTCATCCCTTTTAACATGATATTAGCAATATCTCAACATATATAATAGTGTGCAAAATGATCATTACAAGTAAAAACTCCATTTTCATGTTAAAAATCCTACATGGTGATTCAAGCTACAATAGAACTAACATATGCATAAAATGAATATTGAAAGAACACAAAGGGTTCTAGATGACCTTATGATGTATGATGATGATGATCAATGTAATCTAAACCCTTGTTTAGATAAAAATCCAAAGCTTGCACTTAAGAAAACCCTTGTTTTCTTAATAAAAACCCTAGCTTCCTTTCACTTGATTAATACTTGGAAATGCTTAGCCAATGCTTGGAAATACCTTAGAATATCTTAGGATGGATGTGTGTAGGAGTGTATAGGTTGTATAAAATTTTGTATGGATTGTGTATTGTGGTTGGTTTGTGCCGTGGCCTAGTAGAGAGCCAAAGGGAGTGATTTTTGTTGAATTTTGGCTAAGTGTTACTTGTATGTGTTACCTCTTACTTAGTTACTTGCCTTATATGGTTCAATGGTCAAAAAGGTAAGTATAGTGTTCAACAAACATCAAGAGGGTTTCAAGGGTTCATGCTTTCTTGTCTTGAGTCAAACCAACATGGAATGGCTAAGTATTAATGCAAATGAGGTACATTTGACCAAGTGTAAGATTTTGAGATATTTCTTGGATACATATCTCCAAATTCGGCCAAACAAAGATATATATGATATATTTTTATGATTTTTGAGTATTGGGTATAAATGTGGGTATTTGTTGAAGCGCAGAAATATTTTTGTGGTTCCGGGAATGCCTAAACGCAATTTATCGCGAAACATATACACTTTACGTATCCGATAAAAATAAAATGAACAAGGATCATAATTATTCTCAAAATAATTATTTAATACTTGATTGATGTAAACGCTTTAATTGATTGATGCCCGTTTACATTAAACGCTAATTTTTAGCTTACGCGATTTTTACTCAATACATGAAATTACAAGCAAACGCGTACGATACTAAAAATAAATAGTAGATTTATCGACGTCGTCAATGACTTGAAAACACAGGGTGTTATAATGCAGGATTCTATCGGAGGTTCATTAAGGATTTCTCAAAAGTTGCTCGACCTATGACTTAATTATTAATGAAGGATGCTAAATTTGTCTTTTCAAATGAATGCACGCACTCCTTCAATATCCTTACAAATAAATTAAATATGCACCTGTAATTGTTGTTCCTGACTGGAACCTTGATTTTGAATTAATGTGTGATGCAAGTGATTATGCTGTAGGAGCCGTTTTGGGTCAACGCATTGATAAAAAACTTTCGCCCAATCTACTACGCTAATAAGACTATGAATGACGCTTAAGAGCATTACACTGCAAACCAACAATAAGCAAAATGATAGACAAATAAGCTAGAAATCCTAAATAAGCACTAAGCCTAAACTATGCATACCAACAGTTAAAATGACAACTAAGGGCTTAGAATTAAGCAACCTAGAGGGACTCCTAAGGCTTAAGCTTATAGGAGCTTGTAGAGGGGCTTATGGGGTTTCTAGAAAAGCCATTAACAGCATAGGTTTAATACCAAATAATAAAAACAAGGGTGCTGAAATGAGCTGTTTTGCACCAGGGCACTATGGTTTTCAGTTTTAAAGTGAGAAAAAGAGTAGGCTTATAAATAAGCATAAATAAACTTAAAAAGGCAAATAAAGTCTAAACAGATGTAAATAAGCTCCAAGTTAGCTTGTGTGCAAAAAATTAGAGTCTAATAACAATGCTTATAATCTGATATCTAAAATAAAAAAAAAGCTTTTGTGACAAAAACATGACTTGACCATGTTTGACAGAAGAGTAACCAAACAAAAGTGAACTTTTAGGACTCTTTTCCTACTCAAATATGACACTAAAAATGACTCAAACAAACACTTAAAAGCAGGTAACAACAAGCTTACTCAAATAAGCTCATAAAACTGTTTATATATACACATTTTTAGAAAAACTTTGAAAACAGCTTTTAAGCTTGAAAATATTTTAGAATAGATTTAAAACAGATTAAAAAGGTTGACTAAAAGAAGCAAAGGTGACCCAAAAGTGTTTTTTACCAATTTTGACCCGTTTTCACCCCTTGACCCAAACATCCCTTTAGAAGCACATAAAAACCATTTTAGCTTAAAACAGCTTATGACAACTAATAAAAAGTAAGAATAGGGTGAGGTTGAGGAGTGTTAAGCACATATAAGCAGTTAGAACCAAACATTAAGCACATAGAATGAGCATGTTTAAATAAGCAGTAAAAGCATTCAAAAGACATAATTTTTCATAAACTTAAATTTCATTCAAAACATAAAGAGTTACAAGACATGTAGATTAAAATGACAGTATATTAAAATTAACTTAAAACATAAATTAAAACTAAATTATAACTACTCCTATATCTATATATCCTTCTGTTCATCTCTCTTCCCCTTTTTATATGCTGCCAAGGGTGTCTTTAAGCTTGTGTTTGTTGTGCTTCTTAGCTGAGAGGCTTCAAAACTTAATCTTAGCCCTCCATCAATTCTTGGTCACCACTTACTTGAATCCTCCATAGGCTTTGTTTCAATCCTCAGTTAAACCCCTAGGATTGCAGACCTGGTTGCTTATGCCAATGGGAGGTGGGGTATGGGTTGACTGGTTAGAGGAGGGTGATGGTTTTGTTGGGGAGTGAGGTGGGTTTCGAGGTAAGAGTGACAGGATAGGAGGGTTTTGTTTTTGGCGGGAATGGGGTTTAGGGTTTATGTGTTTAACTTTGGGTGCAGGGTAAACTTTTGTAGGGATTGGCACAATAAGTCCCTATTGGTGTATAAGACTCTTGCATCCATCGTCCTTGTGGTTTTAAACTTTTGAGATATGGCAGTTTTATCCCTTGAGGGTTATATATGTGATTACAAGGGTGGTCCTTTTGTGTTATGAAGGTTGCAAGTCCTTGGCTCAGGGAACACCCTTGTGGTTTAATATGTCTAGGGGAAATGGGCAGAATTAACCCTTGTCTTTCATTTGGGCTTTGTTGGTTTTCAACAAATATACTAATGGGCTTTTCCGGCCCATTAGATGGGTGCGGGTTTGACCCATTAAGTATTCTTCGATGTCGACTTGACTTTGACTTTGTCTTTTCCACGCTTTTCCATTCCGTGCTCGGTTTCGTCGTTTTGGCTTTATTTTTGTTCTTTAGTGAATATCCGGTACCTGCACAGCACAAACACAAAAACAGGCATATTTATGGCATTTTTGTGTGGTTTTTGGTGTTTTTACGTCGATTTTAATGGTTAAAAAAAGTAATGTAATTCAAACGAATTCCATGAACCAACACTCTGTCAGACGTAATACCAAGTGATGAAATTCCTTACTATGAAACTCCCTAGTATTGTGATGATGATATAATCGGTTTTAAGCGTTTTGTCAATTATCGGGAAATGTTAAAGCATCGTCAGCGTTAATTTAAGTTATGTCTTGTACTATTTTGAATACATTTTTCTATACTTTGTCAAAAATGGTTAAATTTTTAGATACCTTGAAGGAATGAAACAATGGAAAATTTCCCTTGGAGTTTGCAGTTTTACGAGTTTGGTCTTAAAGTTTCTAAAAGATATACAAAGAAAAACCTTGTACTTTGAATACTTTGTGATCATATTAGAACCCCCTATAAGTTATAACTGTGATAAAATGACAGTTTAAGCCCTTTTTATTATAAGTTTCTGAAAGTTACGATATAACCCCTTGCTTGGATATTACTTTTGTAAAACAAAGTCCGAATTGCCTTTATGTCTGTCTAGGCTTATTTTATACATTTCAAAAAGACATTGCAGGTTATAGCTTATTAATGATAAGCTAAAATATTAAGGTTTACCTCCTCTGCTTAACATAACAAAGTTTAAAATAATGATTCGTTAAACTAGGATGCAAAACGGGTCAAATTAGGCTATAGAATCTGTCGCACTAGAAATTTAATTTGACCTAACGGATGAATTGCTTCTAAGAGTGAAGTTGGGTTCGTGGTATACCTGTAAAAATAGTCGTGTTTAGCCTGAATTGAGCACCACTAGTGATAGTCTCATATTCATTCTCTAATTTGATTAAATGGCTCTTCCTAAATATGCCTAATGATAGTATACATCGATAAACTTTGTATCTCATTAGGAGTACACACTAAGCACATAGAAATTAGGCTTTTCGTTAGTCAATCTAGACAACATCGCTGGCATCCTCACCAAACCACTCAAACGTAAACCGTTTAATTTCTTTTATCTAGGTATAGAAATGATGAAATAAATCTCATAAATGTGTCATTCTCATTTTAATAGTCTTGTTAATATTAAATACATTCCGATAAATCTCGACAACTTAATCATTTCATCCGAAATGTTTAAGCATTTTTAATTCGCGAAATGCAAATTAAAATGTCACTTATTGTTCATGTTTGAGTCATTTCACAAAAACCTTAAGCATGCCTCTATTATTATATAGATGGTTAATATCTTCCGTCCACATTTCCGTTACCACCTTTAAGACAACCTGGTACCTCGTTGTGTGATTGTTCAATGAACAATCGCAATATTCGAGAAGAGCTACATAACTTCGCGGATGAAGTTCATCGTATGTTAACCGTCATCCATTATGAAATTGTCAAGCTCATCGCTTCCGTCGTTATTTCTCTTCATTTATTCTTTTTATTCCACAACTTATGTCCGGATGAGCATGAATTAAAAGGGAAGGGAAAACACACATCTTCACATATATCCTTTAACCAAACACTCTCAAGAACTCACATAGGTGATTCTTATTCACTAGAAACCACAAGATACACTTCTACCATACACTCAAACCTCATAACTTTTATTCACTCTTGTTAGTGATCACTAGTTCTAGTACATCCCCAAATCACCAAAAGTGAAATGAAAAACCAAATCATCCTTACTACTATCAACCTCGATTCATCCACCTATCACTTTCACAAGAAGATTCACCATGTAACCATTCCCCACAAGTGAATTTCGTAATGAAATGCGTCTCATCCTTATATCTCGACACTCATAAGCATGTGTGCCTATGTTGTCAAAAGCAAGTGAATTTCGTAATGAAATGCGTCTCATCCTTATATCCCGACACTCATAAGCATGTGTGCCTATGTTGTCAAATGCAAATGAATTTTGTAATGAAATGCGTCTCATCAAATCATTTCCACTGTTTAACAAAGTGAAGAACACAAAGAAGATATTAAATCTTCAAAGTGTTGTTGAGTCATCACAATATCGTGTCTTTCATTTGTTCATTTCTGCTTTTGAGCAAGTGAAGAACACAAAGATGATATTCAACCATCAAAGAAACCAAAAATCACCATCATACCACCAAAACAACTCTTCATTGACTTGACAAATGAAGACACTATAAACCCATCACCCAAGCTTCACGAATCATCTCCTAGTGCTCCAAATGCACCCTCTAAAACTCCATCTACCAAAGACACCTCATCCTCTTCAATTGACTACACACCAAAATCACCAACTCTTTCATCATCTCCTTCCACAAATGGCTACCTAAACCCTCCATTGTCACCTCCTCCTAGAGTTCCTCCACCACCTCCAACTCAAGCACCCAACTCAATGGAAATAACCCTCTCACTCTCACCCATTACTCCACTTGTTGAGTCATCACAATGTTGTGTCTTTCACTTTTCTTCCACCATTTTCACATTTTCACCTTTGTTCATCAACATTAACAACCATCTACTAACATTCTCACCAATGACATCTCCTCATCACAATCATCATCATCACAATCATCCTCACCAATGACATCCTCTAACAAACCCACATCCAAACCATCAAAGGTAGCCAAAATGAGTGTGAAACCCATTTGGAGGAAGAAACTAAACCCTTGTAACACTTCCAATGAGCTCAATGTAAATTCATCTACACCAATGCCAAAACCACTCACTTCTCATCATGAACCATCTCAAGAAAACAATCACCCCTGGTATGTGTTTAATTACACACACCTTTTACCTTTAAAACAAGCTAAAATAACCAAAAACGGACTTAAAATGCCAAAAATATGCTTGTTTTACTAATTGTGTTGTGCAGGAACGGATATCTAAGAAAAGGATGAAAAACGAAGCCAAAACGACAAAACCGGACACGGAGTGGAAAAGCGTGGTAAAGACAAAGTTAAATCAAAGCCCAAGTCTGAAAAAGTCAACCAAACTCAACCTCGACAAATCCAAAAGTCAAACCTGAAGCCATAAATGAAGAAAAATAAGTTTAGGGGCCAAAATTGCCAAATCCCTAACTTATTTAATGAAGAAAATGAAGAAAACACATGTGAGGGACCCAAACTGCCATTTCCCTAAAGTATAAACCACAAGGGGTGTTTCTGCCCAAGGGAGAAACTCATAACACAAAAGGACCACCCTTGCAATCACATACATAACCATCAAGGGCTTACTTTGCCACACCCCTAAAACTTGTTAAACCAACAAGGACGTGTATTGCAAACACAACAATAACCATGGGGGACTATTTTTGCCAACTGCCAAAACTTTGCACCCCACAAGGACTTAAATTGCAAAGAGTGAATAAAGGTTGGGGCCATTCTTGCCAAAAACTAAAACATTTTACCCTGTCTCCCTTTTAAAAATATAAACACTGTTTATCTTCACAACCCGTTTTCCCGCCAAACTCATAACACCCCAAACCTGTCCCTCTCATCCCTCGTTGACCTCACCACAACACTCCAAACCCTTCACAATCATAAACCCCACCCCCCACATGGTCAAGTCCACGCTGGCAATCCTAAGTTTCAAAATTCGATCAAGGGTTTAGATCGTTTTGAGTGGGCAACAAGATTAATGAATGGCCAGTATTGGTTCGTGTTTCAACACTCACAACAAACACAGATGGGTAATTGTGTCTACAAAGAAGCATAAAGAGATGAGGAAAAAAACAAAAAGAGAGAGAAGCCCTAGCTAGTATTTTTCTATATAAAGCTTGTAAGCCCTAGAGGCAACCAGAGAGTGTAGTAGTTCAGTTTTAAGTTTTTTTTAAGCTAGCTTTTATTTACTTGTAATTTCTTTTAAAAGTTTAATGAAAATTCAGATTCATACTCTTTAATTTGTGTTTTAAGATTTAAGTTACTTGTGTTTCTAAAAGCTCAAAAGTTCTCATTTAAGCAATCTTTTAACCTGTTTTAAAAAGTTTACAAGAAACTAACTGAAAAAGGAAAATGAGCTGTTGAATGCTAAGCTTATGGATGAATGAGCAGAATTGGATGGCTCATTGGGTTTCTTAGATAGCTTATTTATAAGCTTGGGTAGGTCTTAGAGCTTATTTAGGTATTTATCACTCCTGTTTTGAGCAAGGAGTTAAGGTACCTTACTTTTTAACATTTCAGCTTATTAGTACTGTAGCTATAGCTTATTGTTGCTTATTTTTAGCTTATCCTTGTTTTTAATGCTTGTTTATGTCTTATTTGTGTCTGCTATTGGTTCTATGCTTTTGTTTTAAGTTTTAAGCTAAAACTGCCATAGATAGCTTATTTTCACTGTTTGCTTATTAGCTTTTTCAAGTGCTTTTTTGCTTTTGCTTTCTACTTTTTATTGCTTAATATTACATGCTTGATAATTGTCTTTAAAAATCTTTGCTTAAATCAGTCCTTAAAAGCTTTTAAATCTGTCTTAAAAATATAAAGGGGTGTTTGGTTTAAGCCCAAAATGGGTCAAAATGGAATGGTCATGGGTTGTGGCCATTTGGCCAACTTTGGCTAACTTTATTGAGCCAATTAGAGTCTATTTTCCAAAGTTTTTAAGTCCAGAAGAGTGTTTTCAAGTTTTCCTTTGAATTCTCTAAAATCTGTTGAAAAATTCATAAGGGGTATTGAGCTTATGTGTTTAAGCTCTTAAAACTTTATTTGAGATTTGATTTGGTGTCATATGGGTGTGTCAAGATCAACTAGCTAAGTCCCTTTTGTGTCTCTTACATTAGCTTAAGTCTGTCAACATAAGCTTTGTGTTGTTCAAAAGTTAAAAAAGCTCATTTTCAAGTTTAAATCTCAGATAGCAAAAATGTTTTTAAGTCCTTGAATTTTTGTGCACAAGTCAATTTCATAACAAACTCAATCTATTTAAACTTTATTTTTCATTTTGAGCTTATTAGGGGGCTTATTTTTAAGCTTACTTTTTCACAAAATTCAGTTGCAAATCTGCCCTGGTGCTAAGGGCTTACTTTTAAGCCCACTTTTCTAGCTTATTTGTGAACCTTATCCTGAGCTTTTGGCTTTTCTAGAAAGCCCATAAGCTCTTTTAATAAGCCCCTTTGTTTCAAACCTTAGGAAGCCCTTTTAAGTGCTTAATTCTAAGCACAAAAGTGGCCATTTGACTTTTTTTTAGCATAGTGTAGGAAATAGCTTAATTTTACTTTTCAGCTTATTGTGCTTTTTAGTTGTTGTTTTCTTGTTTATAGTTGCTTATTAAGTGTGCTTGTTTCCTTTGTTTTCTTATTGTTCATATACTTTGCTTATTGTGTGCTTAAAGTCAAAATCAAAAGTACTTAAGTCCTTTAAGTCTTAGCAATCTGTCTGACTTTGAATTCCTTATCTGGCTTATTGTGTAGTTTTTAGTTGTTGATTTTTGATTCTATCTGCTTATTACATGTCCATTGTTGCTTGTTGGTGCTTATTGTGCCACTTTCTTTGCTTAAATTGTGCTAAAAATCAAAATCAAAAGGCCAGTACAAGTCATTAGCCATTTAAGCTATCTGTCATAATCTTTTAGCTTTTTCAGGCTTATTTCTAGCTTTTCATAAATACTTGTAGTTAGGAAAAATGTTTATCTTCATTAGCTTAACCAGTTTGCATAAAAAAATTTGAAAAAAAAATAGTATTGTAGCATAAAAAAAAGGTGGGAGTGGGACTCGAACCCCTCCCCTCACGCTCACAACGCAACACACTTACCACTCAGCTCCGGTAGGGCTATCCAACAGCCTCTACATCTTTTATTGTTTTATGCCTTTTTAGGCCATTTAGCTATAAGCCCGTTTAAGCTTATTCTGAGCTTATTTTTAAGCTCATTTTTGAGTTTCTTATTTTTTTTAGGACTGTCTTAGCATTATGTATTTTCTATAATTTTTTTGGATTTTTAAAAATTAGTTTAGTATTTTTTATAATTTATTCTCATTAAAAGTTTAAAAAATTCATAAAAAATAGAAAATTTATCAAAAAAATATTTTTCTTTTTTACAAAATTTTCTTTTATCATTTTCTTTGTAGGAAAAATATAAAATCTTTCGTAGGGTCGTTTTTGTGGAAATTTTATTTTTAAGGCTCGGGTCTCGGGCCCGGTTTTCGTTTTGACTCGTTTTTAACTCAAATCAACTCCGTTTTCGGTCTAGTCTTTTTCATTCTTCATTATTAGTCCCCAAGAGTGGATTAGAAGTAAAAATTTCTTTGTAGGGTTAATTTTTCAGATTTTAGGTTTTTGACCCCTTGTTCGGGATTCCTGCTCTCGTTTTTCAGTTTAATTTCATAATTTTTAGGTTTTTCTCAATCGTTTTTGCTTATTATTGATTAATTTAGCTTTCTACACTCCCAAATCATTACTCTCATTCAACCTCCAATTTTCCGACTGTATCGATTCTCAAGTACAGCCTCGTTGGGGATAAACGACCCGGGGATATTCTATACTACTTCTTGGTTTCATTGATTATTTTTAGATTATACTTATTATATATATTTTATTATATATATATATATATAAGGTTTAGTTTTAAAAAAAATAACCAATCAACCCCAATCAAGAATTACCAAATCCTTACATTAAGGACACTCCCACGTCACCACAAGTTGCCTCACATCCTCCATTTCCCATCTCACCCATCAATTCACATGTTACTCACACTCAATCTCCACCTCAAAGTGACAACCAAACTCAACACACACCACCTCCATCTCCAAGTAGAGAAAGCCTAGTTGATGACATTAACCAACTACAAGACATATCAAACCTCTTAGCCATACATCTCTCCCAACAACAAAACAACATTCTCTCATCACCTTACTCTCCAAACCTGCCAAACACCCAACAAACCTATAGTCAACACCTTCCCTTTCCATTCACGCTCATCCTTCTTCATTTATGTTTCCTCAATAAATCATCCTTATCATCAACATTTATTTCGACCTAAAGTCTTACGATAATGTTTATCCTTAAACACCCCAAACATGAAAAGCATACATAATGCTTAACAAAGAAACCTTGAGAATTTGGGAATCTCTCAATACACCCATTAGTCTATTTAAATCCACATCATTATCTTGGTTATATGATGATATCATAAGGAACGTGTTGATCGAGTCTTAGCCCTTAAGCATGTGTCGGTCGAATCTTATCATTGGTTCCTAAACATTTCCATGTCTTAAGCATTCATCAATTTTTTTTATTTAGGTTGTTGTCTTTAGTGCTACACTTTAGAGTGCATATACCTAAAACGTACATAATTTGTTCCCCACTAAGTGTCTTGTATATATATCTATCATCATCATTATATATATGTGCATTTTTCTACTAACTTTGTTTTGTAGCACTTTTCCGTTACTCGATTTCTTGGTGCCCCAATCAAGGGGGAGCATACACCAAGGGAGAGCATTTGCAAATGTTTAAGCCATTACATTTCCAACTATTTAATACATCTACACATTTTTTGATATGTGTTTTTCATCCCAATTTAATTTTTTTTCTTTGTTGCATGAAACTAACCATTGATGTAGGTTAAGAGTTTGCAACTAATTTGATCCATGAATCCGCTTGAGTCAATGTTCAAGGGATGTCATTGTTTAAAAGGGATTGATAGAATCAAGACTTCACTTAGGATGATGCAAGCTCGCCTCTTTGATTGAAGAGTTGAAGTGTAGTTAAAGTCTCGTCTAGGAGTCCACCTTTTTGTTTTGACAAAAGGGGGAGAAGAAGTGTAAACAAGTAACTTATACATTTTACTATGAGTTATAGTTTACATATTTTGTCATCATCAAAAAGGGGGAGATTGTTGGTAGAAATATTACATTACGATATTTAATCTATACATTCTCTTCATGTTTTGGTGATGACAAACATGTAACTTATAACACATAACGTAAAGTGCTTAAGTTACTCGTAATCACAAATCATCAATTCATACGTCAACATCTTTCGACGTCTCATGTTTTCTTCAACAACAAATTTAAGTTCGCACCCGACGTAAATCACTAAAGGTATGAACAAACAAACTTTAATTTGTTGAATGATCAAAGAAATTTTTTATTTTTCCAAACCTTACATTTTTTTATAAAATGGGACAAACATTTTTAAAAAACATATACAAAACATTTTTGTATTTATAAGAAATGTTTTATTCAAAATAAACATTTTGAATTCAAATTTTCTACCCAAAAACGGCTAGAAAGTTCCAGAAAAACCTTCCCCACAAAAAGACAAAAAAGGGAGCGTCTGAAAAATGGGCGGCCCCCTTAATTAATTAAGGGGACCGGCCATAATTAAGGGGACCGCCCTTGTATAATTAAGGGGACCGCCCAAATAAAAAATTAATATTTTTCCCTATAAATAGTGGACTGTTTCCACAGATTTTCTCACCTCTTTGCACATAGTTTTTCTCAGATCTAAACTCTTCTTTCAAACCTTTTTCTTTGATCACTTAACTTGTCTTGTAATAATTTTGTTTAAATGTGATCCAATCAAAACCAATCCATTCAGTGCAGAAAAACTCTCGCTATCATCCAAGATGCGAAGTTATGTAGTTTAGTTAGTGTATTCGTGACATGTCTTACATGCATATTATAATTCGATGTCCATGTATTCCAACTTGTTGTAATAGTTAGATCACGGTGGATCATAAGAAGAATATGTAGATCATGATGATACTTGGAAGTGTCCCTTGGGTAGATGTAAAGATGTGAAGTTAGGGAAAGATGTAATGTAGTGAAGTTGGTGAAGTGTAGGGAAGTTGTGAAGTGAAGTGTGATAGTATTGTGAATGAAGAGTTGGTGTAGTTGTGAAGTATGTTGTAAGTCGTGAAGAAGTTTGAAGTTCGTGATAGATTGTGGTATCTAGCTAAGAATAGAACCACGACATCTTAGCTTATGATGGAAATTGAAATAGCAACTTGAGTACGGTTTTCTCACTGCCTAAAGGGGAGCATGTTGACAAGTGAACGATAACTCATTAGGTTGTGCTCGGGAGTGGATTAGGGCGAAGAGGTGCTTCGTGAGACCTGAACCGACAAATATATAATCGTGCTGTTTGCATTCCTTTTACGTTATCTCTTTTATACATTTAGACTTGCATTATCGCTTTAATATTTATATTTGAGCAATTGTGTGTTGTGTTGCTTATATAGTTTTGATTGTGGTTGTGTCATGGATTGATGTGAACATTGATGTGAATATGTATTGTTGGTATAGAATTTATATAAACACTCTTCATATTATATCACGCTTGATCGGTGATTTGATACGAAACATTTTTAAGATTTTAAAAGGAAAACATATTCACCCTCCCCCCCCCCCCCTCTACGATTTTCATATTGTGATTAGCCCAGCTTTTGTGGAGGCCAACTATGAAACCTTGGAGTCCCTACTAAGGGACTGACGAAGGAAGATGCGTAACAACAATCTCCGAACTGAATTAGAGTATTTCAGCGAAGACTACGATGAAGAAAGAGAAATGGAACCAAGACGAACCTGTCAGAGCTGCCACGCCACCACTTCGAGCAGCGTCTCCCAGGGTTCGTAGAAGAAGGGAAAGAGTAGTAGGGTTTGAGGAAACTCAAAATAGAGGGGAAAGCAGGGTCGAAAGGAACAGCGAAGGTGGAAGGCCTTTGGAAGAAGCATCAAGAGGGAATGGAAGTCAAAATGTAAACCTTCCTCCACTTTTAGCAGCCCACATAGGGAGAAGCGAGAATGGGCAACCTTTATAGTCTTCCTTGACTTTCGTTTACGGAGGTTAGGCACTTCCGAATAATGAAGGAGGGAATCTCCCTCCTAACGGTACATTCTTATCACATAATGCTCAACCTTTCATACCCGCAAACTTGAATGTACCAAATGGACTTATGCCTATGCACGTATACCCCCACCAACAACCTGCAAGTTTTGTCAATGGACAGCCCATGGACTTCCCTCCGCAAACTCTGATAGGAAACCCCCCTATAGGGGAAGCTTCGCCAACCTCCCACAAGGAGGGCACGTACCATCGACCTTCACAAACGGTAACATACTTCCTCAAAATGGCTTTACGCATCCTGTGAATATCCCTCCGAATAGCTATCCTTTTTATACACAACCTATGTATACGTTCCCAAACATGCCTGCGTATGCCAACCCAAACTCAACAGGCCTTTTCCCAAACCCTTTAGGCTCAGTAACACCCTTCGTCCGCTGGATAGAGGATTACCCTCTCCCAGATGGACTGAAAATGCCTTCCCATATTGGTTCCTATGACGGGAAAGGGGATCCCGACAACTTCCTGCACCTCTTTGAAGGGGCCATAAGGATGCAGAAATGGTTAATGCCAGTAGCTTGTCATATGTTTACCTATACCCTTAAAGACTCCGCCAGAATATGGTGGAACAGTCAGAAAGCAGGTAGCATCCTTGATTACGAAGATCTCAAAGCAAAGTTCCGATCGCACTTTAGCCAACAGAAGAAGTTCACAAAGACACATCTGGCTGTACATAACATCAAACAGAGGGAAAACGAAAGCACCCGAGCCTTCATTACCAGATACACAGATGATACCTTGCAGATTTTGGGCTTGCACGAAGACCAACGAATCTCCGGTTTTATTCATGGTTTAAGGACAAGAAGTTTGGTCGAACACCTCTCTACAGATCTCCCACCCACTTACAAGGGCCTAATGGAAAAAATGTACACCTGGGTCGAAGCAAGAGAGGTGGCCACTAATGGCGTCTCAAGTGATCAAAGAGACAGTTTCGAAAGACCAAAGAAATCCGCCTGGGACAACAACAAAGGACGGAAAAAAAAGACAGGTTCTCCCCCTATCGAGGGCCGAACCACGGCTTGCTCTCTAATCTGTCCAAAAGTCCAAGAGAAATTCATGCCACAGAAAGAGCCGCAAAAAGCTTCTAACCACCTCCCAAGATGTTTGGAAGCAAACGATCACAAGATACCTCCAAGTACTGTCATTTCCATGAAGAATACGTACATGATACCAATGATTGCCGACACCTCAAAGACCAGATCCAAGAAGCTATAAATTCAGGGCAACTTTCACACCTGGTGAAAGGCATAAAGAAAGAAAAGGCAAAGTCAACTGATACCCCCTAAGGGGAAGGCAAGAAAGACAAAAGTATTGCGCCAGTAGAAGCACCTATACTCAGGATAAGCAGAGAAGACTACGCAGAAAAGAATACCATATCAAAAAGCATGGCTTACAAAGAAGAGATTACGTTTCCACCAGTAACGAGAGTGAGCAATGCACCAGTTATCATTGAAGCTGCGGTATTCAGAAGAAAAGTAGGACGAGTGTACATGGACAGCGGAAGCACATGCGAGGTTATCTACGAACACTTCTTTGAGAAACTAAACCCTACCATCAAAGCCACCAGAGTAAATACAAAAACCCCCCTTGTAAGGTTTTTAGGAAATCGTTCCTGGTTCGTTGGAGAAGTTCCGTTAGAAATCACAATAAGGGAACATCCCCTCTCAAGAACAAAAACTCTTAACTTCGTCATCGTAAAATCCGATTCTCCACATAATATGTTGTTGGGAAGAACAGCCATGCAGAAAATGGGGATCGTGGTCTCAACAATTCACGGGACCATAAAGTTTCACACCAAAAAAGAAGTCAGAACCGTACTCTCAATTGGCAAAGCTAGAGAAGAAACGAAAAAGGCCAGAAGAACCGTTACCATCAGCAAAGAAAGGATACCCAGCTATGATGACACTGGAGAAAAAATCATTGTGAACGACAAGTATCCAGAACAGATGGTAACCATCGGGAAGCAGTTACCAGAGCATTTCAAGAAAGAGTTACGAAATTTGCTGAGAGCCAATGCGGACATCTTCGCATGGACACATGCAGACATGACATGCATGGACACATGCAGACATGACAGGAATTCTGAGAACCATCATGGTCGATGGAAAACCATTTAACTTCGAGCACAAACTGAATGAGTACAACCATATTAAGCCAATAAAACAGAATAAACGAAGTCTAGGCCCCGATTGCAACACAGCAGCTTGCAAAGAAGCAAAAGAGCTTACGAAAGCAGAAACACTTCGAAAAGTCAAGCATCAAACGTGGGTAGCCAATCCTGTCATGGTGAAAAATAATGATGGGGGATGGAGGATGTGTGTTGATTTTACAGACATAAATAAAGCATGTCCCAAAGATTGTTACCCACTACCAGAGATTGATTGGAAAATAGAACCCCTTGCAGGATTCCATTTGAAATGTTTCTTGGACGTTTACAAAGGCTACCACCAAATCCAAATGGCGGAAGGAGATGAAGACAAAACAACCTTCTTTGTAGGGGAAGGAGTCTTTTGCTACCGGAAAAATGCCATTCGGCCTTAAAAACATAAGGGCAACGTATCAAAGGCTGGTGGATAAAGTCTTCAACAAACAAATTGGAAGAAACCTCTAAGCTTATGTTGATGACATGGTCATCAAGAGCACCTCCGAAGAAGGAATGTTAAGTGACATACAAAAAACCTTAGAAAGGTTCCGGTCGATCAACATGAAGCTGAATCCGAAGAAGTGCTCATTTGGTGTGGAGGAAGGCCCATATTTAGGACACCTTATCACCAAATAGGGCATAAAATCCAACCCTACGAAAATCAAAGCAGTCACCAAGTTAGAACAACCCCGAGTATTAAAAGATATACAGAACCTCAACAGAAAGCTAGAAGCCATTAGCCATTTCTTATCGAAGGGGGCAGAAAGATCCCTCCCTTTCTTTAAGGTACTAAAAAACTATAAAGGCAAGAGGAAAATACACTGGACAGACGAAGCCGATAAAGCATTCAAGGAAATAAAAAAGTTTGTCCAAGCTTTGCCAACGCTAACAGCACCAAGGGCAGGGGAAACATTAACAATGTACCTCGCTGAATCAAAAGAAAGCATAAATGCAGCGCTTTTTGCAAAAAGAAGTGAAGAGCGGATCCCCATCTATTTCATAAGCAAGGTGTTACAAGGGGCCGAACTCAACTACCCAGCACTAGAAAAGCTTATATTGGCATTGGTGCATGCAGCAAGAAGGCATCAAAGATACTTTCAAGCTCACACGATAATGGTTCCCACAGGTACGCCAATCAAACAAGCACTAACAGGACCTGAGAAAACACGAAGAGTAGCCAAATGGGCAATCGAATTAGGCGAACACGATATTATTTTCTTGAAAAGAGATCAAAGAGAAACGCTAGCTGATTTCCTGCCCGAGATACCCTTCGATGACAGTGAAAAGAAAGTAAAAGAAAAGGAAGTGTCAGATCTAAGCAACGAATGGAAGCTTTACACTGACAGAGCCTCTAGTCCCATTGGTGCAGGAGCAGGACTAATGTTGATAGATCTCGCAGGTAAAGAATACACTTATGCCCTACGCTTTGAGTTTGAAACAACTAACAACGAAGCAGAGTACGAGGCACTCCTAGCAAGACTTCATATAGCCCAGGAAATGGAAATCACAAAAGTAGCGATATTTCTAGACTCGCAACTAGTGGTAAACCAAATAAAGGGAACTTACGCAGCAAAACAGTTGTCAATCAAAAGCTACGTGCAGAAGGTAAAAACCGCACTAAATGGATTCGAATGGTACACAGTTGAGCATGTATGAAGAAACCAGAACAAGAAAGTAGACGCGTTAAGCAAGCTAGCCTCGATGACATTTGAACATCTTATAAAAGAGGTGTTAGTCAAAGTCCTGGCTAAAAGATCAATAGAAGAAAAAGAATTTCTGAAAGTAGAAATCAAAGAGAAAAGAAGTTGGATGAGCCCCATACAAGAATATTTGTTAACCGGTCTACTACCAGAGGATACGAATGAGGCTAGGAAAATCAGGATTCAAGTACCGCAGTACAAGCTATTCCGAGGTAATCTGTACAAAAGATCCTTCTTCACACCATGGCTTCGCTGCAGAGCTCTACCACAGACCGACAAGATCATAAAAAAAATATACAAAGGGTCTTGCGGGTTCAATGCGGAACCTCATTTGATGGTAGTTAGAATCACAAAGTAGGGTTACTATTGGCCATCGATGCACAGGGAAGTTGCAAAAGCAATTCAATACTACAATAAATGCAAGGAATAATCCGCAATATGGAAAGCAGGGGCGGATGGAGCCATCGCAGTCGGAAGTACGTGGCCTTTCAGCCATTAGGGGATTCATATCCTAGGACCACTACCAATGGCTCCTAGAGGTTTACAGTTTCTAGCAATCACAGTCGAACATTCTACAATATGAGTGGAAGCCAAACCCATAACTATCAAAAATGCAAGTTAAGTGGAAAAGTTTGTATGGGAATATGTAGTATACAGATTCAGAGTACCCCGGATGATCAGCTCAAAAGAAGAAAAACACTTCAAAGAAGGGATATTCGCAGACTTTTGTAAAGGATTAAAAATCATGCAGACCTTCTCTCCCATTACGGAGCACATGCAAATAATGCACTACATAGAGAAACAGCTAGTTCGAAGCCAACAAGGTTGGGTGGATAACCTAGCCAAAGAATTGTAGGTACATAGAACTCTTCTAAGGAACAGCCAAGAAGAGACACCATTTAGCTTAACCTACGGTTTTGAAGCCGTAGTCCCCATAGTTGAAGCCACATATGACAAGGGAAGAATGCAAGAAACAACCAAGAAAGGCAAGGAAATAGCTTCGATTGAAAAAGATCACTATAGAAACAAGTTACTAAAATACCATAATACAAGGAACAATTATTCCAATTACATTGTGGGAGACTTCGTCTTGTTTCCAACAAGCTCACAGGAGCAGCAAGGTCCACACATGATAAGCGAAGTCCACAAATACGGGTTGTA
The DNA here is from genome assembly GCA_026074375.1 of Tanacetum coccineum. NCBI lineage: Eukaryota > Viridiplantae > Streptophyta > Magnoliopsida > Asterales > Asteraceae > Tanacetum > Tanacetum coccineum. The sequence continues at coordinate 64,421 of BQNB010008407.1, forward strand.
TACACTTGTCAACATAGCTGACCACTCGCTAATTCAAAAAGCAAAAGGAACAAGTCTTCGTAAGTTTTACATGTAAAACTTACATCATTTCTTGCTTTTTATTTTATTTTAATTATCAAAAATAGTGTAGCAAACTAAGTGTTCATACCAACGATGATGTAAATCTTTCTACACTATTAATGAAGAAGTTTCATTTTGAAATACTCATGACATGATTAAAGTTTAACGTTGAAGGGATGTAGTAAGGCCACACATGAGCCCTACAAATTCAAACATCCATAAAATTCATGTTAACTTCCTCATTGCTTCTTTTAGCCTTGAGAACACAATGAAGTGGTTTGAAACCCTTTATCGATAGTAAGCCAAAAACATTTAAGGCCACACTTGAGTCTAATACTACTAAGTTCAACGATGGAAGAGATGTAGTATGGGCCACAAATGAGCCCTATAAAAACTTAAACATCCAAAAAAATCCACGTTAACTTCCCTCATTGCTTCTTTTAGCCTTGGGGGCAAACTAAAGTAGATAAAACTCCTTCATATGAGTACTAACGTCTAGTCAAATATTTAAAGGCCACACATGAGCCTTCGATTGATAAAGCGAACAAAGGAGTCAGACGTAAAGTCCTCCTAAGTCAAACATAAGGCAAACAAATTAGGTTCCTAAGGGAAACCTAGCTTTAAAAGTGGCACAATACGTTTATCCACAACTTAAGGCCACATGAGCCTTTAAAAGAGAGAGAGAGAGAGAGAGAGAGAGAGAGAGAGAGAGAGAGAAAACAAAGCATTCAACAGACACAACATAAAGAAAATTTGTGATCACATCCCTATACCAAACCCCCATAAGGAGGTAAATGTTCGAAGACAACCATGCAGGCTGCCATAAATTATTCAAGACAATGGCCAACATGAACCATTATACAGGGTAGAAATTATCTTAATTGCTGAAGCCAGGATCACAGTAATATTTTTCAAAGGGTACACACCACCCTTGGGGCCAAATTAACATCAACATGATGACCTTCATTCATTTAGGGACGGAGAAGGCTTCACAATATTAGCAGGAGGAGACATGGGCTTCGAAGAAGGAACAAAAGATGGAGTAGCTAGCTAGGAAGAAAGCACAGGCATCTGGGTCCTCGAAGGAACAGGCTTCTATAGAGTGGGGGGCTTCTTCGATAGCAAAGCTTCCACAGAAGCAGAAGCATCAGCTACTTACTCATTCAACCAGGAAAATGTGGCAGTGGCAAGGTCATTGCTGGCTTGAGTATGCTCCTTCTCATATGAAGGACGATACCCCTTAACCTTCAACAAATCGAAGGGCTCCTTCATTCTTGTAACCTGTTCATAGGCCCTGCACCTGCCGAAGGTAATAGCTGATGATACAAGCTTCCTAACAAGCCTACCCAATTCATCACTATAAAGAATCTCCATGCAAGCATAAGGTACAACCTTAGAAACTACTTCTTTCCTATCATGCTTGACCTCCTCTATTTCCTGGCGAACTAAAGCCTCAATAGCCTTAAGATTGGCCTTCTCGGCTTTAAAAGAAGCGACCTTTGACTCCAAAGCTGAAAGGATCACCTGATAACCCGACCACTTCTGACTCTCGAGCATCAACCTGTCAAGGTTTCCCTTGTGCTCTTTTGCCTCAGCAGCTAATGAAGACATCTTCTCTCCAAGAAGCAAGACAGCAGGGTTCTTGTCAAAATTAGTCATGGCAGCTTCACATTTGGCCTGAAGCCCCTCATAATCCTCCTCACGGGCTAACTTCCTAGCTCACATGACATCTGCCTCACCCCTCAGCTTCTCAATAACCTTCAAAAGCTCACGGGGCCTCCTATTCACTGCATTATCCATAATAGCTTGCCTAGCATAGCAACGATCGTGAAGATCAAGCAGGTCTACATTAAGATGGTTATCTAAAAAATCCTTCCAAGTGGGAGGAGTTATGGCAGAGATCTTGATATGGGAGGCAGTGGCATCTTTCAATTCCAAACAATCTTCGAGACCTAAGAAAAAGATGCAAGTCAAAAAGGATAAATAAGTATACAGATATTACTAAAGAAATAAGGAAGAAGGGAAACTTACCCTCATCGTCATCAGAAATGGATAGCACAGGAGTATCATCCTTCAGTGCAGAAGCCTTGGCACGAACAGTGCGTGAGGTTGACAAACCAACAGCCAGTTTTCTTTTTACAGGAGGCCTCGAAGAACCTCCCCTTGTTTTGCACTTCCTCTCCCTAATGCGGGCTGCAACACTCCCAGCATGAACAACAAAAGTATCTCCTTTGGGACTCCCCCTGAATCTGTTGTAGTCCCCATATGCTCATTTACAGGCTCAGTCGCAGGCTCAACCGCAGACTCTTCATCAGTCTTGACAGGCTCCGTATTAATAAACACAGAAGTGGAGCCAGTATTAAAACCTGGAGAAAAATCCTTAGGAAGGAAAGTGAGATCCTCGTCTTTCTCGATGTAGATAAAGTTTTTGAAAGACATCTCTGCAAAATGAAAGAATAAATCATATATCAGTGAAAAGGGCAAATGAAAAGGAAAACAAGAAAGGTAAATACCCTTGCCACCCATAAAGATTACAGGTCGATGTTGGCCATGTTCCCATGAAGACTGGAGGCCAGCTAGGAAAAGAATGGGATCATCAAAAGCATAGGCACTAACAGGGTAACGACCAAGACGTTAAAACTGTGGGTTTTCCTCAATACCATAAGGGAGTTTGTCTTTAAAAGATTTGACGTCAAGCATATTCTCCTTAAGAAGAATCTGAGGAAATTTGTAAGGAACGATTGTATCTAGAATAAAAAAGAAACGATGGTGCCAACCTTTGATACGAGTAATAACTTTAGCAAGGAGACTTGGGATATGCTTTTCGGATCTTTTTTGAAAAGTTAACCAACTACCAGCTTTTCAAAGATTGAAGAAACCACCAAATAATTCAATAGAAGGCTCACAATCATACGCCTTCCACATGACAATGAAGGTCATTAATTTGGAACAACTAAAAGGGTTAAGCCTAGAGATGTGAACTCTGAAGTACTAAAGTACCTCACAGAAGAAATCATTAAGTGGCAATCTAAGATTAGCAAGAGAAAAGCAATGAGTGTACAAACCAATGTACCTAGGAGGAGCATCAAGAATGGTCTGAGTAGACATGGGAAGGATCACACGGTACTCCGAAGGAATGGGTTAGAAAGAAAGAAACTCGTCTAACTCTTTGCGCGACAACTCACATCGTTGAATAGCTAATGTATTTTTCGCAGACATACCTGATAATAATTTTTGATCTTACCTTTGGAAGTACAGAGAAATATTCCTGAAAGAGAGAAGACGAATGATTGAAGTGGTAAAAAGAAAAAAGGTTTTGTGATGACGTTTATATAGGCGAATCTAGAAGGACGTATCACCGTGCACGTGGCAAAGATCAAGATTAATCGGATTTCAAATTGAATTTTAAAGTGGGATAGGATGTTCGCGATAACCAAGGCAGACTTTTGGGCTATCTGCATTTAAACCCCAACTAACCCAGCAACAAGTGGGTTAAGTACTTAATACGTATAGTAGTAGCCTGCGACATGGTCTTTGATTTTTGATGAAGATTGATAGTCGAAAGTAATGCACTTATAGATGCATACATTACATTTGGCTGGGGGGCTTGATGACGTACCCTACCCTTCGGCTCAGAGGTCTCCCCTTAGAAGCCCAAATGGGATCTTCTCCTAAATACACTATATAACCTTCGAATAGTTTCAAGTGGCGTAAAATCATCTTTGGGATGATTACCAGTATGGGAATCCGCCACGCGAAGCCCTACACCCTTCGTGGTGGGCCTTCGATGAAACTAGGGCAGAGGTCAGATAGTCAAACCTACGTTCTCCATCTCTATTGGGATCTTCTCGCTAAAATAGAGATCGTGGTACACAATCCCAGAATCACCCCTTAAATCGTGGGACACCCCCCACGATCACCGGCTTTGGTGCTAAGCCTCGTCCCGTCTCATTTCTGCAACTATAAATAGATGGCAAAGGCTCTAGGTATGGCTAAGACTCTTACACATAGTTACTTACGTTTTCATACTTTCTAAATACAAAAAGCACATACTTACTCTCACGTCGGAGGTGATTCACAAGGGCACCCCTTGTGCCTCACTTAACCTAGTGTTTCCATTTGTGTTGACATAGGTTATTCAAGGCTTGGCAACTCAACATCCACAAGAAGAACTTTTCGATCTCATCGAAGCCTGGTCGTGCCCATATTTGCACAATCACCCTTCAACCTCCTTTCTTTAGACGTATGGTATGTCATATGTACGTATCTCGGTAGCCTATTTTCCCAATCGTCCTTCTCTTCTGGAAAGATTTAGTGTTTCTTCCATTGGTCCATCGGTTACCACTTTAACCTTATGCTTTCTAAAGATTGTTCTCAAGGATCTTGCTGTGTGAATTAGTGCTTGCACCTTTTTTTCTGTTGGGGTGTAGCATATTTCCATTCCTTGCAGCGATCGGCTTACATAGGAAACATGTATCAGGGTTCTTTCCCTCTTTACCAATAGCACGAAGCTTATTGTCTCGTTTCTTTGCCGTAGACATAGCATTAGATCTTCTCCTTCTTTTGTGATGGCCAACGTTGGTAACTTGCCTAATTTCCTTTTGATCCTTCAGAAAGCTTCTTCGGCTTCGTTCATCCAGCCAGGTCCTTTTACTATCTCCATTCTTGTTCGGGCCTCATGTAGGGGGTGCTTCAGCTCCGCAAGCTTCGGAATAAACTTGCTAATAGCTGTTAGTTGCAGGAATAAGTTTGTATTTGATTTGCACTTCTTGGGGTGGGGATTAGGATGATTGCCTATATTCTTCCTGGATATGCCCTTAGTCCTTCTTTTATTACAATATAGCCGAAAAACCTTCCTTCTTTCACCCTGAACGAGGACATGGCCGAATCGATCTTGATGTTTACCCTTTTCAGCTTTCTTAGTGTTTCTTTTACATCTTGAACCAGGTCCGGCTCACTTTTGCTTTTTATTACATATCTTCCAAGTATATTTCTACGTTTCGTCCTCTTTGATCGGTTAAGACCTTTTCCATCATCCTTTGAAGTGTAGCAGCAGAGTTCTTTAATTCTTTTGGCATATGGGTGAAACAATATACTCCTTCTTCCGTATGAAACCCAGTCTTTTCTTTGTCCTTTTCTGCTATTCTTATTTGGCTGTTTTCTTTTGGAAGTTGGAGGAAACAATTATACGGATATCCCATTAAAGATGCTAGCTCTTCACCTTCCTCCGGAAGGGGATACATGTCCTTGACACATGCTTTGTTAAGACCAGAGTAATCCATTGTACTTTACAGGTTCCATTTGTTAGTTTGATTGGTATGGCATTGGTGATCTACTCGAGGTGTAGAACCTTTCTTATTAGTCCTTCCCCTAACTAACGGAACACCTTTTCTTTCAATGCTAGTCTTCCTTCAGGTGCTACGGGTCACCTCTTATGAACTACCGGTTCGGCAAGGGGATAGATATTTAATTTATGATCCATAACGAATCGTGGAACAGCTGTTCTTTCTGATTCGGTCCATGCGAATACCTCCATGTTTTCCCGTACAACGTCTACCAGTAGTTGCTTACAGTTGGTTGTCAACATGGCTCCCATCGTCACGTATTGGTCTGGACGTTCCTAGCTGATGGTGAATACTTCTTCTGTGCCCTCTTCGCTCCATGTTTTTCCAAGTGACATTGGATCCGAAGTAGGCCCTCTTCCGAGGTTACTTTTTGATCTTAGAATTACTTGCTCCCTTATCCTGGACATTTGCTCTTCATGTTGATGCCATTGTACCTCCTTCCACGAACCTTGCACCCTCTCTAGGTGTTTTCATTCTCGTAGAGCCTCTCTACTAGTTTCCATTGTTACGACTCCTTGGTTAGTGGGGAATTTGATCATGGAGTGGATGGTAGAACCCACTGCTCCGAGGCTTCTCATTCCATTCCTTCCTATTATGATGTTGTACGGCGAATGACACTTTACTATTGCGAACTCCATAAGCATTGTCTTACTTCTTCCTTCCCTTCCCATAGTTACTAGAAGGTCTATTACCCCAGGGGGTGATATGTTTCTCCCAAAGAACCTGTCATCAAAGCCTTGCACCTTCGGAGTCTCGACCAAATGCTAACATCAAGATTTCTAAAGCAGTGTTCATACATGATTTCTGACGAACTTCCATCGTCAACAAGAATCCTTCGGATTTGATTTCCTTCTATTATTCCTTCTAATATGATGGGTTCGTCCGTTAATTAACTCTGGGGTATTGCTGGGAAGGTGAGTTCGTCTATCATGCCGGACCTTCCTTCTTCAAAAGGTCTTTTGCGGCTTCCTTCCACCCTTATCATGTTTATGACCTTCACACCGTTCCTTCCTTGGTTCCCATTCCTCTGGTTGTTTCAGCGGATATCTTTCACTAGATGAACCAATTTTCCAAGGCCACGGCTTCTTCTATTTGCTTCTTCAACTGATAACAGTCGTTGGTGTTGTGGCCTCTGTCCCCATGGTAGTTACAGAACTTATTCAAGTTTTGCATTTTAGGAGTTCCAATCAAAGGCAGTGGTTCTGGGAAGCTTACGCTTTCCATGGCGAGGATTTCTTTTAAAGTCTTGGTAAGCGGGGTAAAAGTATCTCTTCTGGGATAAGGAGTGTACACCCCCATATTCCTTCGTGCTTCCCTTGGGTCGCCTCTGTTTCTAGCTCTTTCAGGTCCTCCGGTTCATGTCGGACGAACGTATATTTTGTCTCCTTGAGAAGGACGAACCATTTTTGCCGATCCAGCGACCACTTCTCCCCTAATGAAGGCTCTGACCCTTTCGAACATTTCGTCCACCGTTTTGGGTATTTTGTCATTGAGCTTCTTGGAAAGTTCTGGATGACTATGACCGTGCTTGAAGGCTGAGATGCGTATGACCGGAGGGACTCCCTTTATATGTGAGCTTTCAGATTTAAACCGGTCAATGAAAGCTTACAAACCCTCATTCTGCCTTCTTTTGATGCCGTGAATTTCTGTGGGGTCTTTAGCATATCTTTTTTGTTGTGAAAATTCTTCCAAGAACTTTTGACTTACCTCCTCAAAATTGTCTACACTCTTAGGATCCAGGTCGTCGAATAAGTTTCGTGCCGCTCCTCCTAGGGTTTGATGGAACATTTTGCACCAAATGGGCATCGACCATTCTTTTTGCTCGGCCGCTGCTGAAAAGATACCTAAATGGTCCTCCGGATCTTTATTTCCTTCATATACCCTGATGTTCCAGGGAAGTTTTACCCTCTTATGATATTTGAAATGAGTGATTCTTTGGGTAAAAGGAGTGGGTTTAGGCCATTTGTAGGGTGAATTCAGGTCTTCAAAAGCGTCATCCGAACCTTCTTCATATTCGGAGTCTGAGCTCGTCTCTTGGTGTCCGGACCTCTTTTTCTTGGACTTGGACCTTTCTCTACTTGCCTTTTCCTTGGTTGTGCTCTGGTTTTTCAACCTTCTTGACCTTCTTAAGTATGTCGGTTCTTTATTCTTGGAGGGAGTCTTCTAACTTTTAATGGTAGAGCGAGTTTTTCTATGAGTATCAGATGTGCTGGAGGATTCGAGAGAAAATCGATCGGAAAATCCTTTGGCCAGTGACCCGACCAGAGCTTCTTTGTCAAAATAGGCATAGGCAAGTTTTCTTGGTATGGCTTTCATCTTGGCTTGCTGGTCATGCTCTTTGATCATGGTTCTTAATACATCAATGTTTTCTTTGATGAAGGCCGGAGAAGGAGAATTGGATTTTTTGCGTTTGTAAGACTGGTTCGGTAGGTCCCTCATGGGTTTCTGTTCCTGCGTCCCTTGTCGCCACTCCCTAAAATTCCTCCTCCATAGGTTGCGAGTCAACCATTATTCCTGTGGTTCTCTTATTTTGGGTAGATTAGGATGACGGGTCCCATGGATGGCGCCAAATGTTGAGGTAAATTTACGTGGGCTGCTTGAGCTTGATAAAAGTAACCTCAGCGGTAGTAAAGATCGAGTTCAGCTTGGTTCCTCTGGAGCATAGTCCTTTGTCTGCTAGCTGAAAATAAAAAAGAACACCGTTATTTCGCCTCGGGGTATGAGTTCGGGACCAACTCCGGCGTGAGAGTAAGTACAATGATTGTGAGATAAATGCGGAGAATGTAAAGTATGGTCTGGAAAGGTGTTGTGTCTTCCGTCTTGAGGAAATAAGCCTTCCCTTTATACTATTTGGGATTCACTACAAGACATAACCGTGGGGTTCTCTCTTGGTACGATCTGTCAGCTACGTGTCATTCCAAGGACAGTGGTCCTTCACAAGGACTGTACCTTTGTTGGATTGTCCTTAGGTACCGCTGCGCTAGGATGGAGCTAATAACTCCGGACCTGACATGTCCTTCGACACACCAGCTTCTCCGAAATTCTGGTGGTGGCTCTGGACCTGACTTGTCCTTCGACAAGTCAGCATCTCTGGAGCGTTTGTTTAGTTTAGCCCGTGTTAGTTTGGCAGAAGCATCTAAGCTAGATTTATCCTTTGGATGGTCCGGGGGAGACTATACCTCATCATGTCCCCCCAGTCTAGTATCTGCCAAGCTAGCTTGTCAGTGCTAGACTTAAATGTGCTTTGCGTCATTAATGTTATGCTTTTGCGGACGTGGCTTGCTTTTTGTCCACACACTTTCTTTGCAACGTGTCACGTGATAATTTTCCAATCGTCATGTCTTTTCCTTCTTTTCTTATAAATAGCAGTCTCCTTTTTTACTTTTTGCTTTAGCCCTGCTTTAGTAAAAACACACATCATTTTCGGAGCTATCGTTTTTTGTTTTCTGCCGCTGCTTACCTTGCTCCGGATTCTTTACTTTCCTAGGCATCTTTTTCTTTCCCTCTTACTTTTTCAATTATGGCTAAAAAAGATATGGATCTATATCATTCTCGACTCACCCCAGATGACCTAAACGATCTGATCATCAAATACAAAATTCCCCGTGATCTCCACCCTCGGCTACCCTCAGAAGGATTTGTGATGTTCGAGCTTCCGGATGATGCCATTGGTATTTATCATCGGATCTTTGATTTTTCTGGTGTTCGAATTTATTTTTCTTCGTTCCTCCTGGCCCTTATTAAACATTATAGGGTCCACTTCTCTCAGTTGGGTCCTCTGGGTCTTAATAAGGTTATTACCTTTGAGGTGTTGTGTCGGTCCTTGCAGATAGAGCCGACGGTGACCTTATTTAGGGTTTTCCAAACTTTGTGCAAACAAGGTGATTGGTTTTCATTTGCCAAGCGTCATGCCCCTTCTTCGGTCTGTATTGATGACAACCGTTCTTGTATAAAGCATTGGAAGAGTGGCTTCTTTTTAATTGATTGACGAGCTATTCCGGATGCTATGGTTTAGAGACATCCAGACGCAGCTATTGATGATCCAAGGCCTGCTGCTGGTTCTTTTAACATGGCTGACGTGTGCCGTCTGGGCGCTCATGTTATAAAGTTGAGGGATATGCCTGAGGGTGTATTGGTTTTGTCTGGGTTGAGTCGAATTTAGAAGAACCATTTCTGTGATCCGGTGCTTTGGGGTGCCGATGGAAATGGTACGGAGGGCGGGTTGAATTGTTTGTGTTGTATCTTTTGGCTTATGTTGCTTATATTTATTGTTGTTTTTCTTTTTTGCAGTTATGGGCATTCATGATTTTCTCTGCCTTCTTGAGTGGACCGATGCTGAGGTCCAGGAGGAGCCCCATTTAGATGTTAGGTCGACTTTTCAAAGGCTTCCCTTTTACTGCACTCCCCTTGCTTCGGCCGATGTTGTTATCCCGAACCCTACTCTAGAGGATCTTGCTATTGGTACCCCTAGTTCCAAGATTGTTGCTAAGGCTGAAGCTTCTCAAAAGTGAAAGGCCTCTACTTCTGGTGTCGCTTCCAGCCATATTGCTATGCGTACTAGGTATGCCTTGGCTCAATCGTCTGGTAGCACTACTCGGCCTAGTTTGTTTGTAGGTGACTCTGATGATAAGAGTGATGGTGATGATGATGCTTGTGTTAAGATTCTGTTGGTTACCCCTCTTCATTATGCTATTGTAATCCCTCCTTCAGGGAATCAGGGTGGGAGCTTTGTTGCTCCTACTGCTGAAGGCTCTAACACCTGAGGTAAGTATTTTTGATTTCTAAGTTTTTTCTTCCTTGTCTTCTTTCTTTGTCTTATTATGTTTTTATTTTAGAGACTCTTAGGATAAGGGCATTATGGTTGATGATGCTGCTGCACCTTCTGGTGGTGTAAGCCGACAGAGACCATCCTCCAGACCAGCTCCCTCATTTAGGGATGTTTTTGGTGATGCTATTCATACGAACTTCTTCCCTTTTTCCGCTGGTCCTTATTATGCCACTTATCCTAAGGATGGTGTTGCTGGGAATTTTGA
>BQNB010008408.1:0-80305 GCA_026074375.1 Tanacetum coccineum
TGAAACCGTCATCTTCAACATTGGGAAATCTATGAAATCCAAACACTCCCGAGACGATTATATGTATTGCACCGATCACACCACTAATCTTGTCCAAGAATAATGAGTTGACACGGTCGATCACGATGGAACATGGACTGAAGTAGAAGAAGAGGAAGATTCCAACAAAGTGCAAGCAGTTTCCTTCTACCCTAGAATAGAGTCGGTCGAGCCACTCGAGTAGAAGGCCTTATAAAATTGGTTGAAACCCTCAAGTATCGAACCACCCAAAATAGAGCTAAAGGAATTACCCGAACACTTTGAGTACGCTTTCCTCCAGGAAAAAAACCAACTCACAATACTCATCTCCTCCGTATTATCTACCATCGAGAAAGCCAAGCTTCTTGAGGTTCTAAAGAATCATAAAGGTGCAATCGCATGGAGTATTGCGGACATAAAAGGGATCGACTCATCCTTCTGTGGTCATAAAGCTCCTTGATGCAGGATTAATCTACCACATCTCCGACAGTCCTTGGGTGAGTCTTGTACATGTTGTTCCGAAGAAGGGAGGAATGACCGTAGTGAAGAATGAGAAAAATGAGCTCATCCTACAAAGGACGGTCACCGGATGGCACGTACGTATCGACTGTCGTAAATTGAATAACGCAACTCGAAAAGACCACTTTCCACTTCCATTTATCGATCAGATGCTCGAACACCTAGCAGAGCACGAATACTACTGCTTCCTAGACGGATTCTTAGGGTATTTCTAGATTCCTATTGCTTCAGAGGAACATGAGAAAACCACATTCACATGCCCTTACGGAACCTTTGCCTACAAATGAATGCCTTTCAGATTATGCAATGCTCTAGCAACCTTTAAGCGATGTATGACAACCATATTCCATGAACTTATCGAAGATAGCATGGAGGTATTGATGGATGATTTCTTAACCTTCGGTAATTCCTTCCACCACTGCCTAAAGAACCTTGAAAAGATGCTAAAAAGATGTGAGGAGACCAACCTTGTGTTAAACTGGGGAAAGTGCCACTTCATGGTTAAGGAAGGAATCGTCCTTGGCCATAAGGTCTCAGGGGCAGGAATTGAGGTCGATGATGTGTCATCATGTAGATTGTTTTATGTATCAAGTTTTACTATTTATTTTTGTTAGCCTTAAAATATTGAGTCGAACAATAAAAGTTCGTTCATAATTATATTAGGTCTCGGTCACTAAATTAATATACGTTGTAATAGGCTAGACGGGTAGACGGGCTCTTATTTGTAATCTAATCGGTCACATGTATCGGGTAAAAGCCCAAGTAATCCCGAGCCTAGCCCGTAGAATTACTAAAGGCATGCAAGCCTTTTAGTCCTAGTATATATACACCTTACCAAGTAAGGTGAGGTGGTTGGTTGGTTCATTTGTAACTTTTCTTTTGCATGTAAACTCTCCCATTTCTAGTTTCTCTCTCTAGCTTTCTCTCTCTACCTCTCTCTACAATTCTTCTCATCTCCTAATCTTTATTTCTTGTTCATAATATGAAGTGAAGTGGTTTATTGGTTCCGACACAGCCCACAGAGTCTTTGCATCCTTTATTGCATGGAACCTTAGCTGATATTCATCAGTAATATCCAAAAGCAGAATGCTTTTAGCTTTTCTTTCTCTTTGCCTTGCTAATAGTGCTTGAGTAGTGTTTGGAGGTACTTCAGTTTCAACGCCTTTTTCATCAGTTGTTACTTGTATAGGACCATCACCATTCAAGATCACTTGCCACAAACTATAATCTATGTTAGTGAGATATTGCTTCATCCTCATGTTCCAAAGAGTATATTCACCCTTCTTGAGTATAGGAAGTTTTAAAGTAGACACCATTTGAGGAGATTCTACTGGTGCTATTTGTGTTGCAGGTTCTTCACCAGACATTGTGTATTATAGGAAGAGATCTAGATCTGATAAAGTTCTTCTTATTCAGAGTTTCTCCACAAGCTCTGATACCACTTGTGAAGTCCCAATGAAACGGATCTTCTTTAGCCTGTTAAAGCTTAGTTAACTTGGATAAATCCAAACTAACTATATGAGAAACTATGATTGTGAATACTACAAGTTATGCGGAATCTAACTTGCAATACTAAGAAGAATAATGAATACTAAACTTGAATATATTGATTGCAAATATTCTGTCTAGGTTACAGAATAACTAACTATAAATTGATATGTGTTTGCTGTGAAAAATTAATTTCTCTAACTATGCCGTAGGGTTTCTTTTATACACTAAGGAAACCCTAATGGGCTTACAAAATGCGTCAAGTGATCATGCATATCTATTCCTAATATAACTCATGCATATCACTTTAGCAGTACTAACTATATAATACTAACAGTACAAAATATTAACTAACAGTACTAACTGAACTGGCAGTACTAACATTTGTACTGGCAGCACTAACTATTATAACTAGCAGCACTAATGACTTAGACTATTTTCTAAGTTCTTCAATAGCAGCATCAAGTTGAACCAGCAGTACTAACTTCCAAAGCTAGCAGTATTAAATCGAATCAGCAGTACTAAGTTGTAGAAGTCCATAATTCCCAACATATATTATCATTCTGAACTCATTTGAGAATTCTGGTAATACATAATGTAGAAGTGGCATTTTAACCTATTTACTTACTAATGGTGTATGGGTTTTAAATTTATCCCTAGAAGATAAAAAAAGAAAAATTACAAGAAAATCAACATTTAACTTATCTGATAAAAGTCGCTTTTCTAAATATATTTTTTAGACTAATTGTGGATAAATGTTTTAAGAATGACGGATGAAAAAGGATTTTACGTTTAACCCTAAAAAAGTCAGCCTTTGGCCACTTGCCGGTTCTACCTATTTTGCCACCTATACCTGAGAATTGTGGAAAAAGCACTGATAAAAAAGATAACTTGGTAACAACTCTCTCAAAAAATAGGTGCAACTACATCCGTTTCAACTGATCCGGTATCCAGTATAGTTGCAACAGGTTTGTGGCCATGATCCGGTATACATCTCAAATCCTGAAAAGGTATATGTTATGCTGTATTAGTATGCATAGCCATAGGACTATCTATCAGTTTGTGCAAACATTAAATACTTTGTTGTTCTATGTGATGCAGAAAAGTTTAGGCCAACATGCTTATGCAGATTTGGTGCCCGATATGCCTTTTCAACCAGTGGTAACTAAGTCCATAGACAAGATTCTGTAAGGAATATTATGTGCAATACATCAAAATGAGATCTATTTTCTTTCTGAACTGATCATTGTTTGTGTTTAAATACAAGAGAGATCCAATTGGCATTAAAAATCTCAATGCACATCGCCTGAAACTTGGACTTGCTTCCCGTAATCTTTGGCTAAGCCCTCCATATATTCCTGAGTGTCATCATTTCTTTTTGTTTTCTGCTCGATCTCTCTTTCAACAAGTGACTAATTTTTTAATGCATCGCAGAACGTTATATTTTGCTGACAGTTTCCAAGTTTCTAATTTTGATTTTTTGTCTTTTCATTCAGATAATACTTGCCTACGAGAAGTCCTTCGAATCTGAAATTTGTTTGAAATTAAAATCTATATTTTTTTCAGCTCAGGTAACTGTCTCTTTGACATTTTGTTCTTTCATAACAGCAAGCCGATGTGAATGACATTACATATCTTCTGGCATCATCAAATCACCATGTTCTGAAGTCAATAATTCCATTTATTAAGCCACTGCTTCAAGAGCTATATGCCCAGAAATCTTCAGGTAAAGAGTTAATAATAAATCTATTATTCATCAGTTCTCAATATCTCCACAATATATTGTATACACGAAGTTAGTGACTATAACCTATTTCATACACTAACCTATGATACGCTAATCCTTCTTAAAATTTGACCAAACTATATAAAAATACTTTCGCTCCTTTAACTGAATCTTTTGTTTTGCAACTTTTTATAAGACTAAAAAATCAACCATCGCATCAAGTAATGTCATAATTATGGTGCGAAACTTTTATGATTAATGTCGTTGAATTTCTAATAATAGATTCACATTTATAGATTTAGACCCTAATATCCTTATATTGTATATATGAACAACAAGCGTAAAAATTGATACTGAGTTCCATATATTTGTGATACAAATGCCCACAATTATATTAGACCTGAGATCCTATATTTATAGTATATGAACATGCAATGTGTCCATCCTTCATATTCAGGTAGTGTATGCCTTAACATAACCGGATCCTATTTGCCCCCCATAAAACATAAGATATAAGTTAGCCGTTGCTCATGTATATTTTAAGGCTCAAAAACAAATCGTGGTGGTAAACTGAATAAATCAGGTATCCGACCTGACGAGTTCAAAATGGCTAATTATGTGAGTACAAATGATTAACCTTACTATGGCGACTTTGTGCCTCTTGACCCCTCTCTTACTATTTTTAAGTTTTTTACATATTTGACCGTTAGAATAAATCATAGAAACCCTATTGAGAAAATGGAGCTACCTGCCATGTTTTATAAAACAATTAAGGAGATTCTAATCATCTCATAATCTGGGTTTAATATATTTTTAACCCGCTTTGCCTTATTAATGAGTAATTGGGTCTATACATCCCATTTTTTGTAGGCTTTACTTGACGAAGGGGTTGCCCGCGTTTTAATTTTGAAAAAATGGGTTCTTTTTATTTGTATATCTTTTTTGAAACTTGCAGGTTTCAGGCTTTCCACTTCCAAAAACTAAACTTTGGGTGCTCCTAGAACTTGATGGGTCTAATTTTGGCTGAAAGATGGTAAAGAAAGAATCAACTGGAATCAATTGCAATGTCCCACCTAACCACAATAACCAAATAGGAGAAACTATTAGTAAATACAACTGTACCCAAGGATTTTATTAATAGATGCCCTTAAGGGAATCCGGTGATCGTTAGAAGTTTTGAGGAATTTAGTAATAATCATGGATGAGAAGTTAGATGGCCTGTATCTCGATTTCCATGGAAGAAAACATTTATGCAGTAACAATTTTCAACACATTTTTGTTTAATTTTCAATTTGGTGTTGTATTAAGGCGAAGTGGGTCCAATTTAGATGACCTTTTTGAGCTCGAGGGTTTAGTTAAAACATACAATTTCAACGAAACTCGAACATAGTTCTCTTTCCCATATTCTAAACATGTAGAAGTGTGTTTTCCTGAGCCCATTTAATGATCCAAATGTGTGTCTTTGCAAATAACACTTTTGTGAATGTTGCTATTCAAGTGCGTTTTAAACAAGTTTAGGAAAACATTAACGTAAAATCTCGCCTTCTCAGCGTAGCGCCGGTTTACAAACCACGTTGTAAATTGGATAGCAACCTACCCACTTTTCCCAATTACACATTAATATTTGAAGCCATTTCCTTTTCCCTTTTTATAACTGTGCTCATCAATTGTAATTCATAATTTCACTACTTTCTTCCAACAACTATATCACTACAACTCTTAAATTACTGTCACAAACCTTATCATCTCAAATGAGAAAACGTTGAACCCATCAAAACCTAACTCGTATAAAGAAAGTAAATGAACCCATCTGAAACTCATCTTATGGCTAACGACATACAATCTGTCAATTCTCTTTTCGTCTACACAATATAACTGACTAGGAAGTCCGTTAAATTCTTGCTTCTAAGAATGGTTTTTTTTTCTTATTTTTTATGAGTTTGTAAAGAAGCTGTTATAAATACAAGTAGGAGGATGGCAGCGTTCTTTGGTTTTTAAAGGTTCAAGAGGCATTTAAGACTGCCCATCCTAAGTATATCCGTAAGATGATTTACCCCTATCCGCGTTTGAACCAATAAAAAAAAAAACCCCCCCTCTTTTCTAGTGTTTGCCTCAGACCGAAATCAGATGTTGGGGTCACGTCAGACGTATTAAGAGATTTTTTATATAAAGAAAACAAACACCACCTAAATCCTTAAAAAAGTCCCGGTTTGGTTAATAAGATAATATATCCATTTCAAGTTTGGTGTAAAACACTTTCTTAACTGCATTAGTTTAACTATGTTTTATAATTAATTTAGAGCATATTTATTAATTAGCGGAACTTGTCACCCAACTGCATTTAATGTGCGTTGGGTAGACCTCGCCAGAAACCGCCACTACTTCCGCCTAAAACTTCCTACATTTATCCGTGGATTCCCCAATTCCGCCTGATTTGTTTAAATGCTCCAACCCGGGTTAAATTACTACACCCATTATACATTCTCCACGCCCCTCCTCATACACGGGTCCCTCTATCTCTTATACGTGTTATGTTCAACCCATATTCATCATCTCTCACACACACAAAAAACCTCTGTCACACACATAGACACACACTAACACACAATTGTGATTCATCAAACCCACAAAGCCAGAACCAAAAATTAGCAACAAAAACCACTGATATTATGCCATCAAAAAAATCAAGACCCAAATGAATTTACAATCCCGGATTATGTTAGACGATAAGTTTACCTAACATCTTCTTGAAATGTTCTTTAAATAAGTATAAACCCTAATTTGGTTTCCAATTTTGGGTGCTTTCAATTCGTTTTGTGAACAGATACTCATTGTCAATTTTGGTGCAAGGTACCCAATAAGGTCTTATTCATTTTGCTTATCAAGTATGAAATCAGTTTTCCATTTATAAATTTTTGTTGCAATGAAAAAATTCTAACATTAGTTTGTTTTGTTTTGGATTTGTGTAGAATTGGGTGTTTGCTAATTTCCTTTGAATCTGGAAAGTTGAGGAGGATTAGTACTTGAGAGTATCAGGACATCATTTTCATATCATAGGCCACAATTACATGGTACAATTTTTTGTCTTTTGATTAGTTTATTTATTTTCAGTGTTCGAAATAATATAAGTACTTGGAAGCATATAGAAGGGGTTTTTGGGATTCTTATAATTATATGCGAAAATTAGGTTAGACACCGAATGATTCTAGCATAGTTCAACAGCGTGAAGATTATCATGTGGGAGCATTTAAGAGCAAAAGTTTGATTGCTGTCTTATCATTTTTGGCATTTGTTTGTGATAATAGATTTCTGAAGCTTTTAATTTTACAATTAATTATGTGTTATGGATTACGTATAAGGGTGCAACTAACATTGATGCGCTAGCCATTGTTCTCATGTTTTATCGATTGAAACGCAGGACGTACTATAGGTTTTTGGCCGACAATACTTGCATTACGTCACGAATATATAACATCATTAATCAGAAACATATAAGTACAAACATAACTGGATTATGTGGCATAATTACCTACATACCAAGAGACTCGCCAAGCCTTGCACTCACAACAACAATGCCTTAGAGCTCACGACTAGATTAACCAATGACTTATGTCTTGGCTGGGCATATTCTACTTTGTTAGTTTGCAAGCCATACCCGTGTATTGGGGGTGGCAGAATTCCCCCCATTTTGTGAGTTTGTAGCCATGCGGGTTGGATACCTTATGTAGATGGATTAGCTTATGTTGGCTTGCATTTGTTTACAATTGTTATGTGTGACAACCGGAGATTTGAGTAGGTTTGTTTATACCATAAGAAATGACTAAGAAGTTATTTTATAATGTTTTATGTGTGTGCTATGTAGATTTATTAGTGCTAAGTATGTGCATGAAAATCATTTTGAAGGTGCTTTTGGGAACTCTTTTGATATGTTATTTGTTTGGATTAAATGAGTATTCCCCATTTGTTTCACGCTTAGTGATAAAGGGAAAGGAAATGGAGTATTGCATATAATGGCTACGCAATAGTTTGGATGATTTATGATAAGCGTTTATGAGAATTGTGGCATTTAGAAATGAAAATAAGTGAGTGAATATAGAAGTTTGGTGGCAAAGTTTCCTAATAATAGAAAGTGGTTTATGAAATGAAAGTTATTTTTAGAAAGTTTAGTAAGTAGCGTTTAAGTAAAAAGGTTTAATCAAATTAGTTAGGTTTTATTTAGAAAAAACTTAAGGAATAAAGTAAATTTAGTTAATTAATAAATAAAAATAAAAAATATATATATAATATATATATATAACAAATATATTAATAAGGTGCGTCCCGGTTTACGGTTAATAAAAGAAAAAAATATTTTTTTTAAGACTTATTTGATTGGGCAAGGACTTCAAGAATTATTAAATAACACCTTGGCCCATCCCTTTTCTCTTCTTATTGTTGCCGTGAACTTGTGCTCTCAAAACCTAAAGAAAACAGAATTTTTGATCAATAAATCTAGTGTTAGAATCGTGTTAATATCAAGAAAATCGTTAAGGGTATGTTCTTATTCCTTGTTTATTTTTAATTCATGTAACTCATCATTTATGATGGATCAGGTTCACATAAAATACAAATAGATAATAATATTTAATGATGTTTAGAATGAATAGGGCTAGATTTGGTCATGAACATGCAATTGGATATGTTAGATTTGCGATAAAGTCTTGATTTAGGATGAGCAGAATTTAGGCTGTGTTTACGAGTGATTATCTCCATGATGGTAAATTAGTATTTTTATTATGTTTCTAGACTCTAAACAATACCTCATTGAATGTACTTTTAAGAAATCCTGGCCCTTGAAAGGTTTTTTAAGGTCGGGAAGTCATATCCAAATGTTGTTTACCCTAAAAGTTGTCAAAAAGTAAAAAGGGTCAAATTAGGTCATGTTGTGAGGTAAAACCCCTAATTTAAAATTCAAATTGAGCGTTAGCCTTTCTACATAGTTCAGTATTCCATATGTATCTAGAGAAACCCTAGAAAGAATACCTCTGATTTTATGTCTAAGTATGATATATGTTCAAACTTTTAAGTGTGCAATCAGAATTCCGAATTCAGGACTGTTTTTTTTTTGAAGTTTTAAAATTTTCTTAGGAGTACTTGTGCATTAAATGCTTTATGGAATCCAAAGGTATTAATATACTCCTAAATGAGCATGGGTGATTTTTGGTATGAATTCATGAGGGTACTCATTAAGTAAGGGTTTAGAGTACTAAAGTCATGATAAAATTCTGCAATTTAGAGTTAATTATAAGTAACTAGTGAAGGAGTTAATGAAGCTGGCTAAGTTTTACAGGCAAGGTGTCGGGTGACTCATGATGGTTAATTTAAACCCTTAGACATCCATCATATGATTTGCTTACATGTGCTTAAGCTTTGCTTAGTAGCGTTAACACGGTGTTGTTGTTTGTATTTAGATTTGTGCTAGTGTTTTGTGGAAGCTGCCAAAACAATCTCGGTGTGTTGCATAGCCACCTCTTTGCTTATGAATGTATTAGGGTGAAAATGGATGCAAAGTGTTGTTGGAAATGTTTTGATTAGTGTGATAATGTGTTTTGTCAAAGATGCATGGACATACGTGACTATTGTAATGTTGTGTGCTACATGTTTTATGGTGATGTGTTATTAGAGAATTGTAAACTAAGTCAGGGGGATTACCTGCGGGTATTCCATGGCCTGTTTATTTGAAGGTACTGTAGCCTAGCTGGGCAAGAATGTACTTTAAGACTAATCCACGGCCGGGCTAAGGGGTAACCCACAGGGACCTTGGTACGATTGAGACGTCTTATAAACCGTTACTGGGAAATCATGTAATTGGATTGTATTTGATTAGATTGTATTGGATTGGTTGTGCATGCTAGCCTGTATGATAGTTCATTTATTCTCCTGCAATGTTTTCTTTATTATCACAGTAATGTGCGGTCATGGATTGTATATCGTGTATTAAACCTATGACTCTCACCAACTTTACGTTGATGTTTTTAAGCATCATTTTTAGGTGAGTATCATGATGATAAGAAGGATGTTAGGAAGAGTGGCTAGAGAGACCCTAGGCATTGCTTGTGGAGTTGTCTTTTTTGGTCTTTTCATTTGTTTTGCTTATTACTTGTTTGTTGAAGATTGTTAGAATTTGGATTATTTTGTTTCATGTATGACATTACGTTAGTAATGCAAGACTCCTCTATCTTGTGTTGGGTATTGTCATGACACATAGTGTCCATTTGATTATTTCCTTCATTTAGATTTCTCTATAGTAGACACCATTGTGTTGTGATGATATCCATGATGTCGCGCCTCGTGTTTCCGCCTAGGCGGGGTGTGACATTATGGCTGTTGAAAACGACCCGTGTCTTGGCAGGGCAGCACGACATTGTGCGTGCATCCATGGCGGGTCGGATACCCATTTATCTATTTTTTTATCTATGTGGCGACGCAAGCTTTTTAAGCTTGCAGCCATGGCGGGTTAACCCGCTTTTTTCCAAGTTAGATGTATGCAGAAGAATGTACACGAGAATGTGCGTTTGCTTTCTTGAAAAATACTAACTTGCACCCTGAAAACCCCCAGTAACTAAGGTTATATGAGCGCAAGGTGGACTTCGATGGTAAGAAGTTATGATAGTGAGTGGCTTTCATGAAGTAAGACTGTCCGTATCTTGGAGGGGTGACCTTTTATGGTTGCAGCCATGGCGGGCATGCTCTTTTTAATCTGTTGTTAGCCTGGCCGAGCTTTTATGTTTACCACACCGGTTGGTTATTCTGCGGTAACGGTTGGTTATTATACACGTGGTTTCTGAGTGCTTTCGTTACTGAAACGTTTTTCTTTCGTTACATGTGCTTATTAGCACCGTTTTTTAATGGTAGGAGGTTGTGATTAACTGAAACATAGGCGATGAAGATAGTGTAGCGTTTACGCGTTTATTATACGTGTCTTGGCGAGGCAGCACGACTATGTGTTTGCAGCCATGGCGGGTCAGGTACATTCTAATCCAGGCCTGCAATCGCAACTCTAAGCCAAAAAGTTTCAAAGACTGCCGTTTATATTTTTGTGGGGTGGTTGGATCAGATCGTCAGGATGAAGTGGTTGCCTGATACAGGTGATTCATAAGTAGAAAATAAAAAACCAGATATCAATTATCATATCTTTCGTTGACACTATCCATGGCGTGCCATGAGAGCTACAAAAAATGACAGCGAAATGTATGTTGTATTCTACTTTAGGCGATGATGACATCTATCACTAACAACATGTTCTTTCATGATGTACCTAAACTGGCGAGGCAGCCACATCATACATGTGGCTGCAGCCGTTTCGGTTCCCTAATTACATCGTTGTATTTCTTGGTCTGAGCCTTGCTTTAGCCTAAAAGAAAGGTTCATATTGCGGCAGTCGCGATAGGCTTTTTTTAGCGGGTGTCCCTAGAAAAAGAAAGCGGATGCCGTTTTGGACTTTGGAACAAAAAATGGTTTGAAGACCTGTAGATTATGGGTGTGCATAAGAAAAGGTACATAAGCATTTTCTCATGAGTATAAGGTCTGTAACAACTTAACGTGATGTCTCTAAATTTAAAACAAGTTTTTGGTGCGATTGCAGGTCAATCCGGTTGATTGGTTCTTTTGCATGCTTTAAGGTGTGTGGATCCTTATTCAGAGAAAGAGACCAACCATGGGAGATGTTCGCATGATTCATGTAAGCTATATTATCATTTTGAACTCATTTGAGAATTCTGGTAATACATAATGTAGAAGTGGCATTTTAACCTATTTACTTACTAATGGTGAATGGGTTTTAAATTTATCCCTAGAAGATAAAAAAAGAAAAATTACAAGAAAATCAACATTTAACTTATCTGATAAAAGTTGCTTTTCTAAATATATTTTTCAGACTAATTGTGGATAAATGTTTTAAGAATGACGGATGAAAAAAGATTTTACGTTTAACCCTAAAAAAGTCAGCCTTTGGCTACTTGCCAGTTCTACCCATTTTGCCACCTATACCTGAGAATTATGGAAAAAGCACTGATAAAAAAGATAACTTGGTAACAACTCTCTAAAAAATGGGTGCAACTACGTCCATTTCAACCGATCGAGTATCCAGTATAGTTGCAACAGGTTTGTGGCCATGATCCGATATACATCTTAAATCGTGAAAAGGTATACGTTATGTTGCATTAGTATGCATATCCATAGGACTATCTATCAGTTTGTGCAAACATTAAAAACTTTGTTATTCTATGTGATGCAGAAAAGTTTGGGCCAACATGCTTATGCAGATTTGGTGCCCGATATGCCTTTTCAACCAGTGGCAACTAAGTCCCTAGACAAGATTCTGTTAGGAATATTATGTGCAATACATCAAAATGAGATATATTTTCTTTCTAAACTGATCATTGTTTGTGTTTAAATACAAGAGAGATCCAATTGGCATTAAAAATCTTAATGCACATCGCCTGAAACATATACTTGCTTCCCGTAATCTTTGGCTAAGCTCTCCACATATTCCTGAGTGTCATCATTTCTTTTTGTTTTCTGATCGATCTCTCTTTCAGCAGGTGACTAATTTTTTAATGCGTCGCAGAACGTTATATTTTGTTTACAGTTTCCAAGTTTCTAATTTTGACTTTTTGTCTTTTCATTCAGATAATACTTGCCCACGAGAAGTCCTTCGAATCTGAAATTTGTTTGAAATTAAAATCTATATTCTTTTCAGCTCAGGTAATTGTCTCTTTGACATTTTGTTCTTTCATAACATCAAGCCGATGTGAGTGACATTACATCTCTTCTGGCATCATCAACTCACCATGTTAGAAGTCAATAATTCCATTTATTAAGCCACTGGTTCAAGAGCTATATGCCCAGAAATCTTCAGGTAAAGAGTTAATAATAAATCTATTATTCATCAGTTCTGAATATCTCCGCAATATATGTGTATACACGATGTTATGTGACTATAACCTATTTCATACACTAACTTATGTTGCCTAATCCTTCTTAAATTTTAACCACAACTATAGAAACTTCTCGCTCCCTTAACTGAATCGTTTTGTTTGCAACTTTTTATAACGACTGAATTTCACCCTTGCTCATAACGTATGTCTTATTTTTGGTGCAAACTTTTTTGCTAAAATGTTGTGGAGTTTATAATAATTGATTCACATTATATAGACTGAGATCTTCTTTGTTCTGATGAAACGTTATAAAAATGATACCTGAGATCCTTATATTTGTAAAAAAATGCCCACGTTATATTGGACCTGAGATCCTTATAATGTATATATGAACATGCTAGGTTGTCCATCTTCAAATTCTGGTAGTGTACGCCTTTAACATAACCGGATCCTACTTGCCCCAAAATTAGAAGATAGAAGTTAGCCGTTGCTCATTATGATTTTAATGCCAAAAACTATAGTGGTGGTAAAGGTAATAAATAGGTATCGGAATCCTGACGAGTCGAAAATGGCTAATTTGTGCGTACTAAATGGGGAGTTAACCTACTTATGGGCTACTTTGTGCTTTGACCCCTATCGTACTATTTTTTATAGTTTTCATAATTTGACCGTTAGAGATAAATCATAGACCCTATTGAGAAATGGAGCTACCTGCCAGGTTTTATAAAACAATTTAGGAGATTCTAAGCATTCATAAATCGAGTTATATATTTTTAACCCGTTTGCCTTATTAATGATTAAATGGGTCTATACGATCCCTTTTTTGTAGGCTTACTTGACGAAGGTTGCCCGTGTTCTTTAATTTTTTGAAAAATGGGTCTTTTTTTGTATAACTTTTTTCGAAACTTGCAGGTTCAGGCTTCCAACTTCCAAAAACTAGGTGCTCCTAGAACTTGATGTCTATTTTGGCTGAAGACGGTAAAGAAAGAGATCAACTGGAATCAATTTCATGTCCCACTCTACCACAACCAAATAGGAGAAACAGAATTAGTAAATACAACTGTAACAGGATTTATAAATGATGCCTTAAGGATCCAGTGATCGTTTGATGTGTGGAAATTTAGTTAATATGGAGAAAAGAAAGGTAGATGGCCTGTATCTGGGATTTCCATGGAGAATAACATTTCAATAACTTTTAAACACATTTTTTTTTGCTATTTGTGTTTAATTTTTAAATTTGGTGTGTATATGAAAGTAAGTGATCAATTGGGATGGCTTTTGAGCTCGAGGTTAGTAAAATACTAATTCAACGAAACTTGAAAATATTTTCTTTCCAGATCTAAACATGTAGAGTGTGTTTCCTGAGCCCATTTAATGATCCAAATGTGTGTCTTTGCAATGACCACTTTTGTGAATGCTGCTTTCAAGTGCGTTTTAAGGTTTAGAAAACATTAACGTAAAATCCCGCGCTTCGCAGCGGAGCGCGGTTTACAAACCTCGTTGTAAATTGATAGCAACCTACCACTTTCCACTTACACGTTAATATATTGAAGCCATTTCTTTTCCCTTTTTTATAACTGTGCTCAACAATTGCATTCATAATTTCACTACTTGCCCCAACAACTATACACAACTCGTTAATTACTGTCAACAAACCTTATCATCTCAAATGAAGAAAAAACATTGATCCTATCAAACCTAACTGGCATTAAAGAAGTAAGAACCAACTGAAACTCATCTTATGGCTACGACACACAATCTGTCATTCTCTTTTTTTTGTCTACAATATAACTGACTAGGAAGCCGTCAAATTCTTGCTTCTATGAATGGTTTTTTTTTCTTATTTTTAATTTTGAGTTTGTGAAAGAAGTATGTTTAAATACAAGTAGGATGCAGCGTTCTTTTGTTTTTAAAGGTTCAGAGGCATTAAGACTGCCCATCCAAGTATGATCTGATAGATTGATTTCCCTCTATCCGCGTTTGAACTCAAGAAAAAAAAACAAAACCCTCTTTTTAGTGTTTGCTCTGACGAATCAGATGTTGGGTCACTCAGAGCGTATAAGAGATTTTTAATAAAACAACACCCACCCATATTCTTAAAAAGTTCATGTTTTGGTCAACAAAAGTTAATATCATTTCGAGTTAGAGTTTGGTGCAGCTTTCTTAACTGCATTAGTTTAACTATGTTTGATCATTAATTTAGAGTATATTTATGAATCAGCGGAACTTGGGTCACCCAACTGCATTTAATGTGTGTTGGGTTGACCCGCCAGAAACCGCCACTTCTGCCTGAAACCGCCACTTTCGCCTGATTTGTTAAATGCTCTGACCCGGGTTAAATTACTACACCCATTATACATTTTCCACCGTCCCTCTCATACACGTGTCCCTCTCTCTCATACATGTGTTTTTTTAACCCATATTCATCATCTCTCTCACCCACAAAACCTCTCCATACATAGACACACACTAACACACAATTGTGATTCATCAAACCCACAAGCCAAAACCAAAAATTATCAGCAACCACTGATTTTTGCCATCAAAATCAAGACCCAAATGAATTTTACAATCCCGGGTATGATGTTAGACGATATGTTTACCTAACATCTTCTTGAATGTTCTTTAAATAAGTATAACCCTAATTTGGTTTCCAATTTTGGGGCTTTTCTTTCGTTTGTGAATAAGATACTCATTGTCAATTCTGGTACTGTGACCCAATAAGGTCTTATTCATTGCTTATCAGGTATGGATCATTTTTCCATTTATAAATTTGTTGCAAATGAAAAAATTCTAACATTAGTTATTTGTTTTGGATTTGTGTAGAATTGGGTGTTTGTAATTTCCTTTGAATCTTGGAAAGTGAGAGGATGATGAGTACTTGGAGAGTATCAGGACATGTCATAGGCCACAATTACATGGTACTAATTTTTCATCTTTTGATTAATTTTTATTTCGTGTTCTCTAGCTGTTACATATATAATCTTTGGGAGCATATTGAAGGGGTTGTGTTATGGGATGTCTTATAAATTTCATGCGTAAAATTGGTTCGGCTCGATGGTTTAGCTAGTTCCAGCGGTGTGAAGAAGATTATCATGGTGGAGCATTTTAAGCAAAAGTATTGCTTCTGTTCTTACATTTTAGGCTTTTGTTTTTGATAATAGATTGCTGACGCTTTTAATTTTACAATTTAATATGTTGTTTTGGATTACGCATAAGGGGGTGCTAACTTAAACATATTTGGTAGGCTTGTGCTCATGTTTTAATCGATTGACCAGGACGTACCTATAGGTTTGGCCTCATATACTGCATTCAGTTCACGAATATTTAACATCATTAATCAGAAACGTATAAGCACAAACTTATCTGGCTTATGTGGATAATTACCACATACAAGAGACTCGCCAAGCCTGACACTCACACAACTATGCCTTAGCTTACGACAAGATTAACAATGACCTGTGTCTTGGCAGGGTATATCTCCTCACTTTGGTTAGTTTGCAGCCATACCCGTGTATTGGCGTGGCAGGATTTCCCGATTTGGTGAGTTTGTAGCCATGGCGGGTTGGATACCTTATGTTGATGGTTTGCTCATGTTGGCTTGCATTTGTTTACAATTGTTATGTGTGACAACTGAGATTTGAGCAGGTTAGTTTATACCATTAGAAATGGCTAAGAGTTCATTTATGTGTTTAAGTGTGTGCTATGTGATTTTATGTGTTCTAACTGAGTTAAGTATGTGCATGATTTATAAATGATGCCTTAAGGATCCGGTGATCGTTAGAAGTTGTGGAATTTAGTTAATCATGGAGAAAGTTAGATGGCTATATCTGGATTTCCATGGAAGAAAACATTGTCAGTAACATTTTCAACACATTTTTGTTTAATTTTCAATTTGGTGTTGTATGAATGCTAAGTGATCTAATTTGGATGGCCTTTTGAGCTCGAGGTTTAGTAAAGTACTAATTCAACGAAACTCGAACATATTTTCTTTCCAGATCTAAACATGTAGAGTGTGTTTCCTGAGCTCATTTAATGATCCAAATGTGTGTCTTTGCAATGACCACTTTTGTGAATGTTGCTTTCAAGTGCGTTTTAAGGTTTAGAAAACATTAACGTAAAATCCCGCGCTTCGCAGCTTAGCGCGGGTTACAAACCTCGTTGTAAATTGATAGCAACCTACCACTTTCCACTTACACATTAATATATTGAAGCCATTTCCCGTCCTTTTTTTATAACTGTGCTCAACAATTACATTCATAATTTCACTACTTGCTCCAACAACTATACACCACTCGTTAATTACTGTCAACAAACCTTATCATCTCAAATGAGAAAACATTAAACCCCATCAAAACCTAACTAGCATAAAGAAGTAAGAACCAACTGAAACGCATCTTATGGCTACGACACACAATCTGTCATTCTCTTTTTTCGTCTACAATATAACTAACTAGGAAGCCGTCAAATTCTTGCTTCTATGAATGGTTTTTTTTCTTCTTTTTAATTTTGAGTTTGTGAAAGAAGTATGTTTAAATACAAGGAGGATGCAGCGTTCTTTTGTTTTTTAAACGTTCAGAGGCATTAAGACTGCCCATCCAAGTCTATTCCGGTTAGATGATTTACCCTCTGTCCGCGTCTGAACCAAGAAAAAAAACAAACTCTCTTTTTAGTGTTTGCCTCTGACCGAATTAGATGTTGGGGTCACTCAGAGCGTATTAAGAGATTTTTAAGAAAAACAAACACCACCTAAATCTTAAAAAAGTCTTAGTTTGGTTCAAAAGTTAAATATCCATTTCAAGTTTGGTCCAGCTTTCTTAACTGCATTAGTTTAACTATGTTTGATCATTAATTTAAAGCGTATTTATATCTTATTATATATTTTTATCAAACACCAATGAATACCCACATACACAAAAATCCTCACAAACACTATAATATATGTATCTCTAAAATCATATCTCACAAAATCATTATTTTCAGCCCCTAGACCACCAAAAATCTAAACAACCATCATCAAAACCTATAGGAGAAGTAAGAAATCCTGCTCTGATGAGTATCTAGTGTTAGACCGATTGTTTCAATTTTCACTTGGTTAGTATGTGTGAGTTTTATGATTATTAATTCTTTTTGTTGTGTTGGTTTATCTGTGGTTTATTTGTTGTTTGTTTAATCTGGTTCTTGTTGGTTATAATATTAGTTTGTTTAGTTGGTTTTTGATTGTTTGTCTGTGTGTTGATCTTTTTAACTCTTATATGCGTTTTTATAGCTATCTTGATAAGTTCTTTGGATCAGGGTAATCTCATGCATCTACATGCTAATGATTCTAGTGGAACTCCATTAATTCCTATTAGATTGATTAGTGTTGAAAATTATAAGATATGGGCTAGTGCAATGAAAGTGGCTATTCAAACTAAACATAAAATCTGTTTCATAAATGGTACTTGTTTGAGAAATGTTTGTGCTGCTACTGCTCCATTAACTAAACATTGATAGTTGTAATGTTGTTGTTTTATCTTGGATTCTTGGTTCTCTGCCTCAAGATGTTTATTTTGATCACGCTTTTTCTAATAATGTTGATGTTGTATGGGAAGAATTAAGAGAAACTTATGATAGAATTGATGGGTCTAATGTGTCTAACTTGTTACAAAAGATAAATTCATTTAAACAAGATGGCTTATCTGTGTCTAGGTATTATCATAAGTTAAATTCTTTGTAGATGGAGTTTCATAATTTCACAAAACTCTGAGATTGTACTTGTGAGGAATGAGCTGAACTTTCGGATCATACTAAACTCCTAAAGTTAACGCAGTTCTGTTAGGCCAATTCAGTGCCCAATGATCTTTGTCTTAAGATTTGAATAAAAAAACATCTCAAGTGTAATATCTTTAAACAAACTTAAGTCACTGAATGAATAATCATTCAGTGAGTTACCTTCAAGATTGTTCAACCTGAATCTAAGAAGAAAGATTCACCATTCAGTGAGGCGATACTTTCTGAATGCAGTCCCTGAACCAAAAAAAAAGGCAATGGGTTCAGTGAGTTATGGCAATAAGCTCACTGAACTCCATCGATCTCCTCAACAGTTGAAGTAACCTGAGGACTAAGACAAATGTCTAAGTGAATTGAAGAAAAGGCGGGGATTTTACAAAAGGGATTTATCTTTGGGAATGACTACTTCTATAGTTGGTATAAAAGTACAAATAGTACATCCAATTGTTTACAAAATTAATACTTCCTAGTACCTAGTATGACAACATTAAATGGTATCTCAACCACTTATTTAATGATTGACACGTGTATTTAGGAACCCGAGGTAAACCCTAATTCCTTAGCATATAAATAGAAAAGATTGTAAAGGAGTAAAATAAGTTTGTGCACTAAATGTAAAACATTTACAAACAGATTTTACACTTTATAACAACTAAGTCTTATGTTAGCATAGTTGCAATATAAAGTATAAACTTTTATTATACTTTCGATTTAGAGAGGAGACCATATACTTACATTGCCATTCAATCTCGGTTGTTATTCCGCAAATAATTGGGTATAATTTTTTGATATATATCTAATAAGAATTAGACGTTGAAAAATATTGTGTCATTTATCTTTATGTTTAAAAGTTCTAATTCATTACATTGCTAATACATGGTACTAACATAAGTTAACTTTCTAGTTATACTTGTGTTAGTTAAAAGGAGACAACAAGTGGTATCAGAGCGTGCTGGTTTATAAAACTTTTTCACAACTGCTTAAAGTTTTTAAAACTAGATCTTACCATGGCTGAAAGTAGTGCACCCTAACTAGTCGACAAAAAGGGTGGTAGCTACTCTGCAATTATACCCAAATTCAAAGTTGGTAAATTTAATAAGTGGAAAAAGTGCTTGCTTTGCTACTTAACATGAATGGAATCTTATTACATTGCATGTATTAAGTATGGATTATTCATACCAAAAAATGTTGAAGATTTACTCAAACCTGAAGCACAGTGGACCCCTGATGAAAGGAAGGTGGTTAATCAGGACCACAAAAACTCCATATTTCACTCACTTATTTCATTTCTAATATGCCATAATTTATATTCGCTTATCACTAAATCATTCAACTATTGACATAGTATTACATCCTATCGCCATTCCTTTCCTTTAAACACTAAACAGTGAACAGCTGGGAATACTCGGTAATCCAACACAAACATACACATAATGAGGTGCCACAACACCTCAATATGATATACTGCACATACTTACTTCACTAGCAACATATAATCACATAGCAGCAACTTAAACATATAAAACTGTACCTCTTAGCCATTTTTAATGATATAAAATAACCTAAGCAAATCTGGTTGTACAAAAGTCGTACGAGGTTGATGATTGTATATGTAGATGTTTACTTGTTGATGTTAAGTTCATACATGTTCTTGGGACGTTGTGAAGATCAGTACTATGTGTGTAATTAACACATACTTTTACCTCTATTAAAACGGAGCTTATTTGACCATAAAACATAAAGAAAAAATGCCAAATCGATGCTTGTTTTGATATTTGTATTGATTGCAGGTCCATATATAAAAAAAGGACATAAACGAGCCAAAACCGACAAAACCGAGCACAATGGGAATAGAAAGTGCATCGAGATTACGAGTCCGACGATGCCTTCATTTTTATTGGGCCGGTCCCGACCCATTTATATGGGTCGGACTATGCTGCCCATCGACCCTATACTCATTAATGTCAAGAATACCAACTGCCTTTTAAAAAGCCCAACCCATATTTAGCTAGCGTGTGCATGTTCGGCCATGAAGCAAAAAAATGATACTCAGCCCAAATCCATGAGACTCCTAGTGCTTATAATGATTGAATATCAAATTGAAATGAAGAATGGAGTAGCAATAAAGGCATCTCGTTGTCCTCATAATTAAAGAAAACGAAATACACGTGATACCTACTATTTCTTGCAAGTAGATTGAAGGCCACGTGGCTGGAAGTGTGTATTATTTCGTTGCATTTCATAAACGAAAAGGAGTGGTTATAAATGTTTGTACGAGGATGCATGTAATTTTTGTGGCTGGCGTTGATTTTAAGCAAAACCAACGGACTTCGTGGGGATCCATTAATTCAGGTAGGATCGGGAATTCCCATGAAGAGTACGATGGTATTGTCGAACAATTTATGTGACCCTTCAAAGGAAATTTGTGATGACAAGAAAAGTCAAAAATTGCCCTTTGTTTTCCTTTGGTGGTTATTGGTTATTCTAATTGAATGGACAAAAGTGCCCTCACCAACTTTTTGTATATATAAAAATAATGACGCAAGAGCAGTTAGTTTTTTTTAGACATTAGTTGTAGTAGTAGTTTGTAGAATTCTCTCAAAATTTTATTCTAGCTTATTGTTATGTTTTTTTTTTGCTTATTTCGAACCTTGTAAAAGTTATTTTTAAAGCTTATTTAGCTTATTAGTCTTGTAATTGATTGGCTTATTGGTAAATGAAGGTTTAGGTGGTTGTTATTTTCAAAATGTGGCTTATTTCTCTTTTGCTTCAATTCGATAAATAACAAAATGTGTTGTAAAAGGTTTTACACTCGGCTTATTTCTAAATAAGTTTTTGTCACATAAGAGTTTCGAGAGCTTTTGTCTTTTAAAATAGCTTGTTATAGTTTGCAACTCTTTAGTTGATTGGTTTCGGTATGGTTCTCTTTTATTAAGCTCGATTCGGACTAAGAAAAGTTACAAACGAGTAATATAAACGGCTTATCGTTAAGATTATTTCATTTGTAGTTTCGAGAGCTTATTTCTTGTTCTCTTGGTTCCATTTGCTTATTTCCATTCAAACGTATATTTGGTTTTTTTTTTAGAAGAATAAAGAATGTAGTTAGGTAGAGTAGTTTTCGTAAGTAGCAAGTAGATACTAGTAGAAAGATAACAATCTTTTTCTCTCTCATTTTTTTTCTTATAGTTTAGCTTAGGATCTTGTTTATCATGATTTTTTACTTTTAATTATGTAAAGTCTATTTATACTTTTTTTTTGATTTCGAGGGGGTATAACAAGTTCGCCTGTTATTATGTTTATTTTGTTGGGCTTATTCAATCTATTATTTGGCTTTCCCCCTAAAATCTCGAGTTTAGTAATTTATGTTGGTATTAAAGGTTTCTTAAATCTCAACTGTTGGCATGCGTTTGATTTGTTCATTTCATAGTAGCCTTCTTTTAGTCATTAGTGCCATATTTGGGCCATTGTTGGTACATTTGGTCCGTTTGGTTTTGTAGAAGAAATTCGTTTGGAATCATGGTTATTTTTAAATGAGTTATCTTGTGCTAAATTTCATGCGTGTAGTTTGATATTATTATCTAATTGGTCGTTTAAGATGATTGCTTTGGGCTTGGTTTGGTTTTTTATAGTATGGGGCCACGATTTGGAATGAAGTAAGCAAGTGTTTTGATTTGGTGACTTATCTAATGGGCTTTCGTGGGTTGTATGCGTTGGACCAACTGATATTGCAAAATTAGATTTAAATTGAGTAACTTTAACAGTGTGTTTATTTGGTGTATCATTTTTGGTACCGGTTCAACTTCATTGGGCTAACATGTATTAGCTTTCCCATGACTTACTTACTGTTTCCGTAAGAATTTAGGTTTGATATCCTTGCCTTATTTTGCTTCCGTAGAGCTTATTACGTTTATTTATTTTGCTTTTATGCTTCTGTTAGAATTTTAAAGTCAATCACATGCTCTTTTTTATGCTTTTCCGTAGATCTTAAGTACTCTTCGTTTAAATTTTCATTATTTTCCGTAGCAGTTTAGAAAACCAATCAAATCTTTGATCTATTATGCATTGAAAGTCAATACCAATAAAGTAACCGTCAATTTCAAGCCTACGTGGGACATAACGACCCGGGTCCGGTTTTAAACTTTGTGGATAACGAAGCGAGAAATCGATACTTCCGGTTACTATACTATATATCTGATATAATTAACCCTAAAAAAGTTGATCATCATTTTGGCGCCGCTGTCGGGGAGGTGTGTTGTGATAATTTCGTTACGGTTTGACGATTAGTTACTTGAAGACCCTTCCTCGTGAAGTTATTGTTTCTCGTTTGTGGATATTTTCTTCTTATTATTATAACAATATAAAAAATATAAAAAACACAAAAATATTTTTCACTTTTCTTTTATTAGTATAATTATAAAAAAAACATAATATAAATCACAAATATAAATAACATTTATCTATAAAAACAAATAAAAACACCATCATCAGTATAATGCTTTCAACTGAAGCTTATCATACTAAGTTCCTGAACCAAAAGATTAAAAATTGCTTTTTTTGCTTGTGAAATTCGGCTCACATTTTTAAGAAGATTAACAAACTATAAGTGGGGGTATAGGAGGATTGTTTCCGATGATATACGACCCCGAAAGGAGAAGGATTTTAAATAGCTTTTGCGCTTTTTTTCTTTCCTACTCCTCCGCTCCTTTGTGAGGTTTTTTTTTTTTTTTGAGAGCTACGTGAAAAAAGTTGATTATTGGTTTATGTTGTCTATCTCGTTTATCCTTTAATAAAATGAATTTTGTTTTTTTTTTAAGAAACCTAAAAAACATAATAATCTTTTTTTTATTTCTTATCCATTTAATTCTTTTCTTAACCCTCTATATTGTTTAATTCTTATGACGTCACTCGATTATCGTTTAAATCCTCTTTACACGATTAGAGAATGTTCGACTTGTGGAGCGTTGTACAATAAATCATGTGGTTGTTCAAAAGGAGGTCTCATAGACAAGTTCGTTCATGATCCTAATAAAACGCCCTTGCACTCATCTACAGCGAAGCCTATATACTTTGTGCAAAGTGTGGAAACCCGGTTGAAGGTCCATCTTTGTCAAGGATGTGCTCTATGGCGGAAGAAATTAAAGGAAGTTTGGTTTACAACTTGTCATGAAAATGGAATTAACCAAGACCTTCTAAACACTTCCAGAGTCATCCGATGACTGATTACCATAGTATGTTAATGCTCCTCGAGTGGCCATTCGGTTGTCTGTCAAAATAGGATCCCGGTGAAAATTCATCGTAAAGTCCTTCACAAATTAACCACAATTGTTATTACGAGTGTGGTGATTCATTAGATGGAATCTTTTGTCAACGATGCACTTGTAAGTCTTGTGGGAAAGGTGCTCACATTGTTTATAAATTGTCCACCGAAAGCTCCGATTATCTCTAATCCGGAACCCTGCATTTCAAACATTGATGAGCTCCAAATAATTTGCTAAGTTTTGATTCAGAGTGCTATCCTAAAAGAACATTCTTACCTTACGTTTTCAAAACCTAACTTTGATTAATGTATTCTCCTAACATTTTTAACCCCCCTCTCAACCTACTATCTCATTCTTGTGAAGTTTGAGGATAAACGATGCTTCGGTTCTATGGTCACTATTGTACACCTCAAGTTCGTTGTATCTGTCCAGACTGTGTTCTACAATCAAGACTTTTAATTTACGTAGTTTTTCCATTGATTTTCTTCAACAATATCTTTGTTGATGAAAATGCGGGCGCGCGCATGAGACTTGTCAATGTCAACGTTGATTTATTATGAACCTATTCCGTGCTCATGATTCTACATATTCCGGTTTATGATCCAATTTGATAATCTCACAACAACATTTTTCTTGTTGTGAAAATTGCGGGGGCTCCTCATGAAATTTTACAATGTTAACCAATGGAATGAAGATTATTTCACGAGCAAATTCTTGCATGATCCTAATTTTTTGGGCTAAGTTGACCAATTTAACCCCCACCAACTATACCGTCAATAATCAATCCTTCAATTCTCAAAATGAGTTTCTCATTCTCAAACTAAGCGTATGCGAGCAAATGACATTCATAGTGTTATGGTGGTCAATTTATACCAAAAGAAGAGATGAAAAGTGAATTGGAAAAAGAAGAGAAAAGCGGCTAAGATTTTCGATATTGGAAGGCATTCTCGTTTGCTACGATGATGACGTTAACGAGGAAAAAGTTCTATACCTTTTTGAAAAGATTTATTATTGCTGACTTTCTCGTGTGTTGCAATCACACCGTTTTATTTCCATGGAGACGTTGACGCTCTCATAATGGAGGTTGAGCATCTTGGACACTTATTCGGGAATCGGATTCGGACGAATTAATAACAGTCTAGTGTCGTGGACCTTGTCCAAATCCAAGTGAGTCCGAAGATTCCTTCTGAAGGTGAGTGTGATTGAATCTGCTCCATATGATTTGATTCTTTAAGAATCATTTTCTCTAACCCTCTCTTCAATATCTATGAAAGATTTTACTCGAGTGGATGAGTATATTCCGACGAGGACGTTCCAAAGAGAATTTTTAAAATTTCTCTACTATCCTCTCTTTGATCTTGATGAAGAAATCACTTCCACTAAGGTTGAATTCAAAATTGAATGATGAGGTGTAAGAAAATACAATTTAAATTCACCGAGAAGAATTGAATATCCTTGTTTTTATGCCGAATCCGATCTTTTGAATCTTTGCTTATAGAGATACTTCGATTTAATGATTCTCAAAGATCGATTTCTCTTGTAAGTTCACCGGTAAACTCACTCTTCCCCACTCAATTCCACCGGGAATTGATGATGTCAACCTTGATCCGGAGGGAGATATTTTGTTTTTAGAAAGTTTGCTTTACGATAACTCTTCTCCCCGCCTGGAAAAGAATTTAATTCTGAAAATCCTACCGAGTCTTTCTCCCATTCTCTATCGCCATGGTCGAGGATATTGACTGATTATGGAGGAGATTGACATTTTTTTTGATGGTGATGACTCAATACCACCGGGTATTGAGAGTGATGATTTTGACTCAGAAAATGACGATAATTCTACCTCTCGTCCCGAGTTTGAATCATTTCATGTTGATTATCTTGATTCGGGATATTCAACCATTGATGTGGTGGAAGACATCCTCGTTGATGTGCCTAATATTTTGCCCACCCATCCCGCCCTTTAATTGGATTTCAACTTCATTCCTTCTAATGATCTCGGATCCGATCTTGATGATTCTTCTCCTTCTGGGAGGATAGAACAGATTTCGATCCAGGGATACTGCATTGAAGTCTGATGAATCATGAATTCCCTTTCTACTCTTTCTCCGTGATTGATACTTACTTCAAATTTTTCTTCTAAAATGAAGACAAAGTTTTCAATCACGGTGTTCTTGCTTCTAAGGAGAAATCTCCTTTTTCTTCATCACATCGGGGCCTTAAAGCTTCCAAGCTATTTCATCAGAAAAGCCCGATGTTGATTCATGGAGACAACACTCCTAATTTGGGTGTTCGTCATCCCCATTTCTACCCCCCTTGACAAAGCTCAAGTATGGGGGGATCGGGTCAAGCTAAGTGACCTTAAACAAGCACTTCGTGGGTGGCAACCCATGCTTATCCATTCTATCTTCTTTCTATTTGCTAATAAGTGTATTGTTATGAGGAGGTTCGCCTCTTCCATTATCCGTGTTTTGTGTTTTGTGATGTATGTCCAAGATAACCCGGATTGTGATGACTCTCGTGCTCGTGGTTTTGTCCTCCGATCACTCGCTCTTCACATCCTCAGCTTCATTTGGAAAATCCGATATCCTAATCTAATCGATCAACGTTTTTCTTTAAGCATACTTAATAAACGGCTTAGGATTTACGTAGAGACCCTTCGTAAAACATTGAGGACAATGTTTAGTCTTAGTATGGGAGGGATCTTCGATTTGATTGTCCCTGCAGCCGTTGTTTTCACGTAAGCCCGTTTTAACACTATAAATTTTTGGAAAAATACCAAAAAAAAAATTGAAAGATGAAAAAAAAATTTAAATTTTTTTTCAAAAATAAAATAAGTGTTTTGTCACAATTTTGACTTTCTGCGGGGATAGAATAAGAGTAAATTTTTGACTCGATTTCGAGCGTGTTGAGCTCTTAGCTTGTTCCTTAACTTTTGAGTAAAGCGTTCGCGAATATTCGCGAAGAACGAAAAATGATAATGTTAAGTATGAGTTGGATGTTAAACAAGGATTATTTAGAAATCTTAAGAGCTCATGTGTGTAATTTGTCGCTTTTTCTCCAGAATGCTCTTAATCTGATTAATATACGTGCTATTTTTGGAGATTAAACTTAAATCAATAATTTTTATGTAGTATATAGCAAAAACTTTAGCCTTAGTTCAAATTTATACTTAAATTTTTCAAAAAGAAGTCTTCCCTATATATATAAAAATAATAATAAATAAAATGATGAAAAAATGAAAAAAATAATAAATATAAACTGTGGGCTGATAAAAGTTTGTTGTATTTTGCCGGCTCACAACCGATGTTGCAGCCTTCTAAAAGGTCGAGGGTGACAATTACATCAATGTTATGTTTAATATTAAGTGTGAATTAATAAATAGATTTCTTTTTGTTAAATTCAAATATGTTTTTGAACTTTGACTATTCTATTTTATAAGCTATGTGTATACAGGAAACCTGAGAGTTTTTGAAACCTAAGGTCCGTGAGTCCCGATACTAGTCTCTGTGGGGTGTCCAAAGCCTGGTCACTTAGCCGAAAGGTTGGGATGTACCGAGACGAAAGTCGCTACATGGGATGATCTCGCCTTCAAACTCATTATTCTTGGGAGGAACGTAAAATTTTGCAAAACGTTGATCCATGGTTGAAATTCAAAATAGCACATATACCTAAGATATAATAATTGTCGGGAGTGAAAAGTTCACAAGTTGCAAATATGAGTAGTGTTAGCATCTTAACTGTTATTTAACTGTGATCTCGTTTTAAGCTTGGTTTGGAGAAAGTAAAAAGTCGGGGACGATGAATTTATCCTTTTTGGGGCATTCTCGGATTGAAATGCATCTTGTTCTATGATCCCAAATGAAAATAACGAAAGTCAAATAAGTTAGTTGCTTAAGAAGAAAAGTAAAAAAAATGAGAAAAAGGAAAAAAAATGGAAAAAAATATTAGGAATAAGTGTATATCATTTAAAAATGGTAAAACGGGGCTTCTCTAAACTCTTGATTCTTTAATTCCCCTCGATATGAAACAGTTAGACTACTTTTTGAGGGTTGTTTATTAGTCCGAGGGGGATTGAGTATTCTTTAGTTTGTTATCAGTGCTTATTATAGCATTGCGTGAGGACACGCAGTAGTTTAGTATGGGGGATTTTGGTATGTGTGTAATTAAACATACCTTTTACCTATTAAAACGAGCTTATTTGATCAAAAACATAAGAAAAATTCCAAATATATGCTTGTTTTGCTATTTGTGTTGTGCAGGTACCAGATATCAACAAAAGAACAAAAATAAAGCCAAAACCGAGCACGGGAATAGAAAGAGCACGAGATTACGAGTCCAACGGTGCCTTCATCTTTTATTGGGCCGGCCCGACACCATTTATATGGGTCGGACCGACCCATACTCATTAAAGTCCAAGAACTACAAATGCCATTTAAAGCCCAACCCATATTTTAGCTAGCCGTTGCCATGTTGGCCCATGGAAGGGCTAAAAAAAAAACCAAGATACTCAGCCCAAATCCAATTGTGATCCTAGTGCTTATAATGCATGCAATATCAAATTGAAATGAAGAATGGAGTAGCAACAAAGGCATCACGTACCCTCAAATAAAAGAAAAGAAACACACGTGATTCCCCACTAACTTTTCTTGTCAAGTAGATTGAAGGCCACGTGGCTGGCAAGTGTGTATTATTTCGTTGCATTTCATAAACGAAAAGGAGTGGTTATAAATGTTTGTACGAGGATGCATGTAATTTTTGTGGCTGGCGTTGATTTTAAGCAAAACCAAGGCCACGTGGAGCCATTATACAGGTGGATCGAGTATCCCATGAAGAGTTCGAGGTAATTTCAAACAATTATGTGCCTGCTGACCCATCACTACAGAACGTAATGCCAAAATCTCTGAACGTGTCATATAGCTAACCTCTATGGAGCGTCCCCATGCCTCTCGGGAAACCAGAGCCTCCTGATCTAGTAGTCGTGCAGTCTCATAGTGGTACTGACTATCATCAACCAATGTCCCAACACTCTGATATATCTGGGTCTGCCTGTCCTGAGTATCCTCTATCACAGCATAGATATCCTGCGTGTCCTGCTCCTGGACTGCAGTAAGCTCTGTCACCCTAGTATTGACCCCTCCAAGGGTCATCGGTGCTACCTCCTCAACAGCCTCTCTCGGGTCTATCCAAACATCTCTAATCCCATAGCCGACCTCCTCGGCTCTCCGTCGTCTGATCTCGGTATCCATAGTACCGACAAACCCATAGTCTGCCCTACGACCTCCAATCGGTCTAGTGGTAGCTGCAGCTGAACTCTCTCCAATCTCGTACCTAGGACCAAGGTCAATACCCAACCTCTTCCGAGGTGGTAGTGTAATCTCAGGCCTGTCTGTCCTGTGGTCAGAAGATAGTAACTACAAAAGTGGTGATTATAACACCCTGTGTTTTCAAGTCATTGACGACGTCGATAAATCCACAATGTACCTTTTACACGTTTGCTTTAAATTGTAAATGTTAAGCTAAATCGCGTAAGCTAAAAATTAGCGTTCAATGTAAACGGGCATCAAACAATTAAGCGTTTACATCAATCAAGTATTAAATAATTATTTTGAGAATAATTATGATCCTTGTTTATTTTATTTTTATCGGATACGTAAAGTGAATACGTTTCGCGATAAATTAAGTTTAGGCATACCCGGAACCACAAAAATAATTATACGCTTCAACAAATACCCACATTTATACCCAATACATAAAAGTTACAAAAATATATCATATGTATCGTACATATGCCGAATTTATAGCAATGTAAACAAAGAAATAAGAAAAAAATCTTCCAAGTAGTCTTTATACTTCCTATCTCCATTAAGCATAGCCATACCTTGTTCCCTTTGACCAAGAGTCTTCCTTAAGACCCTCTCTTTGTCTCTTGACCAACTATTGCATACCTTTTGACCATTCCATCTCATATAAGGCAAGTATCATGTAAGAGATGGGGAGGTGACTGCGGCTCCTCGGGGCAGGTATGTAAGTCAGGTGATGGTGGAAAACCATCGGCCAGGTATTAATCATTCAATGGTGGAACCTGATAAGCAGCCATTATGTAAGCATATGGGTCCTCTGGCATAATGGGTGGTCCATCGACTCCTGGTGAACCAATGTCTGACCCATCCTCAAATGGACTGGACACTGCCGTGTAGGTGACCGTGGAATCTTCCGAATCTGACATAACCGTATCTGAAACTCCAACATAACTTATATTAGTATTTAATATAAGACTCTTATAGTAATATACATTTATATCATAACATGTATATCAATCATGAATATCAATCATGCATGCATCTAGCCTAAACCGACTAATGCACAATTAGTGTATGTATGTCCCTGAAAACCCTTTAGTA
Organism: Tanacetum coccineum; assembly: GCA_026074375.1. NCBI lineage: Eukaryota > Viridiplantae > Streptophyta > Magnoliopsida > Asterales > Asteraceae > Tanacetum > Tanacetum coccineum. Next base: position 30,101 of record BQNB010008408.1, read on the forward strand.
TGAAATTGCAATGTTTGAAAACGGTTATAGTCCAGCAAAAACATTTGACCTGGTTCTCTATAACCTTGGCTCTTGATACCAATCTGTAACACCCCCAAATTGGGTCGCAGCGGAATAAGGGTCCGGGGCGTGTTACTTCTCAGATCAATAACATAAGATAATATAAGAACGACCAAAAAGTCGTTTAAAACTGATACATTGGATTTAATAAAGTATGTGTTACAAAATCCCGAAGCTTTACTTGTTTACTTGTTATTATTACAAAGATTTCCAGCCCATAACAGATATACAAAATGTAATGCGACTAAATCTTTAATGCATGACTTCAAAATATAAACCACGCAATGTATCCTCGCACCTCGCGCTCAATGATCTCCTGAAAAACATTGCATTTAAAACGACAACATAAAGTTTGGTTAATTTTCATATGTATATTAAATGTATATTGCACGACCGCAAACCTTATCTCCCGTGATAATGCAAACAGATGCAGACATCACAAAATGTAAATTATGTTATCCTAAGCTCATGAACCGAAGCTCGACAAAAATGAATACAATATATAAATAATGCCTACATTTGCCCGTGAGCTGTTCAAGCCCGTAACATCCAAAATCCGACATTATGATAGCGTCCGACTTCCAATGATAAGCTATCACCCGAACGGGGAGGTCCATCCCCAAAAGATCTATCTATACTCCACGCAACGCTTCCAAACAGGCACTTAACATTCATGATTCATGGGCATGTGGTTATATCCCGCTACTTAGGCAAACACGTAATCATGATAAAATGTACACTTGTGTCCAATTTGTAAAACAAAGCATGTTTCTCACACCAAAACTTGTAAATCAATAATTTTAAAAACATGGGGCTATGAACTCACCTTGAGTGAGTAAATTGATAATAAAATATCCCAAGTAAAAACGCGTCACGCTAACGCCCGAATGCAACCTAGTTAATATAGGTCGAATCAGTATTCAAGTATATTGTCTAACACAACCAATATATAATCCTATATATTTATCATCATAACTAATCGTTCGGCTAACATAATATTTATAGGTCAAGACAAGACGTACGAGGAGTTAGGACACTTAAATCGTAAATCCAACAGACTCGTCAATACGTCATCCGAAGAAGCCTCATTATGAAATTCCCTAGTAATATAGCACTTTGATAACTAATAACATATATATTTCTATATAGCTATATCACCATCTAATCGTTTAAGTGAAATCGTAATTATAAAGTAAAAACGTTTATAATTACGCCTTTAGTAAAAATGACATAACTTTGTTGTTTTAAGTCCGTTTCTCGCATTTCTTACGCCCACGCTTTCGTATTAAGACGAGTAATCATAATATTGCATTTTTAAGTTTCCGAGATTCTGTTGTGAATAGTGTTTTTACTGTTCATTACAGAATACACCAATTAACGCAAAACTCGTAAATGTCGTATCTTATTCGTTATAGCTCCGTTTTTAGTGATTCTTTCAAACACGTTCTCGTATTTGAAATTTTTATCATATTATTGATGTTTACAAAGCATAAGTTACTACCATGAATAGTAACTTTTATAAAATTTGTTTTATAAAGTATTTAGCGTCGTAAACTCGTAACTAGCGTATCTTCTTCGTTATAAATCCGATTTTTGAGTTTCTTATCATTTTGGAATCCTTATGAGATGTACTATCTTTATAAAACCTAACTTGGATGTTAAAAAATTAGAACCAAAATAGCAAGTTTGAATGGTTGTGATTAAAACATGTTTTAAGCTCGATTTTTGTACCATTAAGCTTCAACACCTTATTACAACTAGTTCACAATATTTCTATCTTATGTTTTACATATATAAAGTCCATTAGATCATGATTTGCTCAAGTGTGTCAAGATAACCTGTGTAACACCATTTTCAACTTGTAACTCATAAAGTTAACATTAAAACCCTAATTGACACAATATACATTTTTATTCTTAAACAACACATGTTAAAACACTTATACATCCTTTTAACATCATATTAGTAATCCATGTGACATGTAAATAAGTTCATAAAATATTAATCATAAGTAAATATCCATTTTACATATTCAAAAGTACCCTAAATGGTGATTTAGCTAAATATAACATATGAACACATAAAATACTTTAAGTTTTTATGAAAAAGAAAAGGTTTGAATAGACCCTATTGATAAACAATGATGATAGAAAACACGACAATCTAAACCCTTGTTAGATTAAAAACAAAGCTAAGCACACTTGAAAACCCTAATTCCATTGAAAAACCCTAATTTCCTTTTCTTGCTTCCTTGCTTGCAAATGCTTAACCAAGTCTTGGATCCTTCTTAGAATACCTTAAATATGATGTGTGTATGCTTGTATAATGATATAAAATCAAACTATGGATTTGTTTTGGGTAGGTTTTTGAGCCGTGGGTTTTGGAAGAGAAGAGAGAAAGATTTTTGTGATTTTTGGTTAAGTGTTTATGAAAGTAAGAGTGAATGCATGTGCTATTTATAGTGCTTAGGAGATATTATGAAGATATTTGATGTCTAGTGGATGTATGCAAGGTGGAAAGACTTGGAAAAAAAGTTGAAGCGTAATCTTGATAAGTTATTGGCTAGTCATGAGTTCAAGTGGATGCAAGATGCATGTATGGAGATATTTGTGAAGTTTTCTTGGTCCAATCTTGTCCTCCTAGTCATATGTACACGAAATCATGCTTGTGTATAAGTTAGGATATGTTTTGATCTTTTATATAATGAATACTTGCATTATATTAAGTAAATTTAGGGATGACTTAAAAAATGTATAACTGGCACATGTAAGTTTTGGATTTGAAATTCTTTCATGAAGAAATATGTATAATGTAATTAAAATACTTGAAGTTTTAAATAAACTTTAAGTATTGGTATAAATTTTGGGTATTGGATGAATCGTAGAAAGTTTAAACGTGCTTCCCCGAAGGCCTAAACGATTTTTAATAGCAAAACTAAACACTTAACGTAACCAATAAAATAAAATGTGCAATGATAATAATTATCCTCTAAATAATCATATAACACTTGCTTGATGTAAACATTTAATTGTTTAATGCCCGTTTATATTGAATGATCATTTTTAGTTTACGCGATTTAGCTTAACGATTATGATTTAAAAGCAAACGCGTAAAACCCTAAAAATAAATTATGAATTACACAACGTCGTACAATGACCTAAAACACGAGGTGTTATAATAATGATTAAACTTTTACCGTGTCTTCGTCTTCTACTCCTAGTGAAGATGATAGTAGCATGAAGATCGACCTTGATGATGGGTTTTTAAAGTATTTGGAGACCCAATATGGTAAAGGTGACGATTATATCAAAGTAGTTATTTATTATAAGGATGGGGCAGAAAAGAGGCGGGATAATTCATTTGATGTTTTAGGTTGGTGGAATCAAAATATGGTGATGTTTTTGAAACTATCACAAGTAGCTAAGCATGTGTTAGTTATGCCAATCTCGACCGTTGCATCAAAGTCGGCATTTAGCACCGGTGGAAGGGTTATCGATAAATATTAAAGCTCTCTTAGAGCTAAGATCGCAAAAGCTCTAATTTGTGCACAAGATTGGTTACGGTCTACACCGGCGGATATGAAAGATATGCCGATCAATGGCTTACCACTTGAAGAGATGGTGAAAATTTTGGAGAAACTAGAACTTGGTAAGCAATGAAACTAGATTTAACTATGTTAATTTTCCCACTATACGTTATGCTAATTCACTACATATATTTGTTTGTAGATATGTTTTCTAATGGAAAAAACACAATGACTCTTCTCAACATCAAGTTTAGTCATAAAGTAAGTATAAAATATCTCCTTGTTTCATATACATCTAATATCATACTTGTAGTTGTTTTCCGTTAATGTTTTCATGGTGATATCTTCGATGTAATGTAATGCAGTCAACTCGCTGCGTTTGCCTGTATCTATCCACTTTCATAGTATTTATAGCCAACTTGCAGCCAAGATATCTACTTCCATCGTATATAATAGCAGGCATGAAACTTAATTTTGTTGCATCCACTGTATCTACTTTTTAAGTTTCATGCCGGCTAATAAGTGTATAATTATTAAAATAATTCATATGTTTTTAAATAAAAGTCGCCTGCTGTTTTGTTAGGAAATATATTGTAAAAGACTTAATACTGGTAGTATAACAGTTAAGTCTGGTAGTATTAGTTAGTTCTGCCAAGTACTATGTTAAGTCTGACAGTACTAAAGTTAGTAAGTTAAGTCTGGCTAGTACCTATAGTTTAGTACTGGTCGTGTTTGTTAAGTCGGTGTAAGTAAACAAACTAGTTATCTTAGGAATTATATTAGGAATGGATAAGTAATTATCCTATCACACGTTGTAAAAGCTATTTGGGTTTCCTTGGTGTATAAAAGAAACCCTACGGCATAGTGTTATAGGTATCCATTCTATAGAAATCCATGCAATATACGAAGTTAGTTTTACACTTGTTCTTCTTAGTATTTGTGTTAAGATTCCGCATTAGCATAAGTATTCATAGTCATTGTCTCTCACATAGTTACTTAAATTTATTCAAGTTTAGTTATTTCTACACAGGCTCAACAGATACCAAAAACACTTGGACTGCAAGTGGTCATCACGAGCCATAGAAGGGACTTTTAGTAAGAAGAATCACAAGAATAACGAAACTCAATTTTAAATTAAGAAAAATGTCTACACCCATGCTGATGTATTCTCCAACTACCTTAGTAATGATGATGTATCAAACCATGAAGATGCATCAGACAATGGTGATGCAAACCAAATAAACCAAACAACAACAACTAATATCTACTGCTACCACTTTCTCAAATATCAAATTCATAATTCTGGAGAAGGAGGCGTATGATATATGTAATGGAGATGGAGCTTACCTGAATATATCGATACTGATGTTGAAAAAGATAATTCAAAATGGAAATTCTAAGAAGATAATTTCAACTGGAAAAGATGGTGTCATTAGAGTACTTTCACCAGTATCTGTTGCAGAAATTCATGCTGTTGAAAAGGAGAGGAAGGCTAGAACCATCTTACTTATGGTAATTCCGAAGGAACATCTAAGAAGATTTCATGGAATGGATGATGCTAAAGAGATTTGGGAAGCCATCAGGACTAGGTTTGGAGGTAATGCAAATTCAAAGAAGATGCAGAAAGTTGTTCTAAAACAACAGTTTGAAGCATTTTCTATATCCCAGTTCAGAAGGTTTGGAAAAGGATACGATAGATTTCAACAGCTACTCTCACAGTTGGAAGCCCATGGTGCTGAAGTTTCAAATGAGGATTCCAATCATAAGTTTCTCAAGGCTTTGCCTTCAGCTTGGTCAAATCTGGGAATGACAATGAGAACCAAACCAGAAATTAACACTCTATCCATTGATGACTTGTATAATAATCTTAGGGTTTTTAAACAAGAAATCAAAGGTGCATCAAAGACATTTACCAGTGCTCAAAAAAGTTTGCTTTTGTTTCACAAAGCGAGGAGCCAGCACTTAACAAGGTTAAGTCTGGTCTTACTGGTACCTTCAGTACTTGCAATCCTTTATCTTCTTCTTCCAATATTCAGAAAGAGAAGCTCTTGGGCTGGGGGGGAGGGGGGGTTATAATGATTAGGGGGGGTGGGGGGGTGCTTTTGTGATGAAGTCATTACTCAACTCTTTGCCACACCCCCCCCCCCCAAAAGCAATAGAAGATTTGGACTTGCTTCACTGAAGACTTGAACAGATTGATGATGTGACATTAAAGGAGTGGATATATACTAAGCCTTAGCAATGATTGCTATTCGAAAGAAGAAATTTTACTAGAAGTCTAAGAAGGAGAGTTCAAACTTGATGGTAAGGCACCTATTGGTTTTGATAAAAACACGCTTGAATGTTACTGTGTCACATCACTGATCACTTTGCTAGAGAATGACATCAAAGGGACCCAATGATGGCAAGAAGAAGGACAGAACTTGGTTTTATCAAGATCAGAAGCTGGAAGCAAAGCATAATTAGTCGGTTTGTTGAATATGGATGATTGTGTTATCAATTGGGGAGATATACTGCTGAAGAAGAGAAAATCATGCACTCATGGCAATCAGTCAATCTCTGAGGTATCTTTTGTTCTAAAAACTTGCAATGATTCAGATAATAAACTTAAAGCACTGTGTGATGATCAAACGAATAAGTTAGGTCGAACACAGAACGCAAAAATCTTGCCTATAGTCAAGCTATTAAGAAAACTAGAAAGTTAAATTGTTACTTTTCAAAAGCAACAGTTCTCCTTAAATGAAAAGCTTACATTTTATGCTAATGCAATATATGAAAAAGATGAAAAGCTTAAAAAATATAGGAGAATTAGAATGAAAGCCATAAAAGAAAAGGAACAATTGCAGAAAATAGTAGACTCATAGAAAGACTCATCTAAAAACCTTTGGAGATTAGTTAATTCTGGTATGAGTTCAAGTTGCAAAATTGGCTTAAGATATGTTGTTAAACAAACAATGAGGTTTTAATGCTATGAGGAGAAATGAATCGTACTATGTTTAATAGTACATAAGAAGATTTCATTGAAAACCTGTTGTAACAATGATTTCAAAAACTGATACTTGAAAAGGCTGTACCACATCCTTTAAATGGAGACTATACACTAAACAACAACAGTTATCAGATGAATCCTTTGTATGTTTTTGGTAAAAAGGTACCCCAAAAGCCTGAAAACCAAAGTCTCAGATGACAATCCAGTGTGATATTCTACTGTCAATCAAATGATAGTGAAGGAATCTATTGGAAAATTCAATTGAGCACATGTTGTTTTGATTCAGGAAACATTAAGTGTACCAAAGTGATGTTGATTTCTAAAACCTTGTTACAACAATGAAAAAGTCGTGTCTAATACCTCAGCTTAACAAAGATAGTTGAAACCTAGTTGTGTGTCACACGTTAAAAACTCTAGGCACAAATGAAAATCAAGAGACACCTAAATTAACAGGAGAACTGGAATGAAATTGATGAAAGTGACTAGGAGGAAGTTACTCTTTCACAAAGAAAAAAGTGTTTTATTTGTTGGCAGCCTAAGCATCTTATCAAAGATTGTGACTATCTGAGAAGAAAAACTGCAGAGAGGCTGAGCTTAAGAAACACAAGGCGGTTTTTTAATTATGAATGGGTGGCAAAACTTATGGACTAATGCAAACAGGGTTAATCTATGCTAGAAATTTTGTTCCTAGATCAGGTACAAATGATGCTGGTAGGCCAATACATTATATGTTTAGGCCTAATATAAATATGGTGGATAAATGTTAATTCTGTTAGGCAATTAGAGTTTAATTACTGGTAGTTCTAATGTTAAAACTGTTAGATCTAGACAGCCAGTACCTACCAGGACCTCGAACAGCTTTAGTCCTAAAAGACCCTAGGTGAATCAATTTAATCAAAGAAGGCATTTTTCTAACTCTCATTCACCTGTGAGAAGACTCATTGATAGAAATACAGCAAAAATGCCTTATTTCAATGTTGTAAAGGGAAATTGGGGTACTACTGTTAAGACCTCAGCAGGTTATAATTGGAGGAACTCTAGACCAAACTCAATTGTGATAGTGGACAACTTTTATTAGAACTGTGAATGTAAGGTCCACAGGCAGACCAAGCTGTAAGGCCTAGGTCCCTAAGAGAAACCAATTTCTCTTTTTCATGTGCAGGATCATCCACTCAAGAACATGGAGATTCTTAGACATGGAGGTAAAGGTTATTGTCACATCATCAGAGCAAATCAAAGGGATTCAGTGTTTGTGAATTTTAGAGCAATGCTACATAATATCTCAAGAGATGATTTAGTTAATTTGTATAAAATTGTATTGCAAAAGACTACTGCTTATGGTCCCGAAGAAGATTTGGAGAGTGCATTTGCTAAAAATCTTAGGATTATGTTTGATCCACCAAAAAGTGAAGATACTGTGTGGAGTTTACCTTATGCACATTCATATAGTGAAATGGGATATTATGATTCATGTAATGTTCACTGTTTGAACTTACATAACACAACAACCATTTATTGTTGGCTGAAAGGTCATATCCCTTATCCGAAGAAGTGTGCAGAATGATGCTTAAGAAGAAGTTGTTTGCTCAAAATAATGAAGTTAAGAAAAAGCTGGTAAAATCGATTGAGAAGAAAGCTGGGATTAAAGCTTAAGTGTTTGAAAGAATTATCAACATATCTATGGAAATGTATGTTGAAGATCTAAAATGGAGATGAGGAGAACAACACTTGGTGGAGGTGCTTTAGCACTTACATAACAAATGGTGTTCAGTTCACCAAGCCTAACCAGCATTAAGAACTGACTTGACCACAGGGGTACGGCTTGTGGAAAAGTAAATCTCAAATCCGTTTTATAGTTGACAACTTACCAATAAGTTGTATGGTTTTTAACTCACCATATCTGTTTGAGTAAAGAGTTGGCTAGCCCACAAGTTTATGAATTGTGGTAAAGGCTGTGGAAAACCATAACTAGTCCATGAGATTATGGCTTATGGTAAAGACAAATTGCAAATCCATATTAGATGGTTGACACTTTACCAAAAAGTGGATGGTACATCAACTCATCAAGTTTCATGTACAAAGAGTTGATATGGTAATCAATCCACCATGGAATTTACCTTTTCTAGGTGCCAAAGGATTTACTAACCCTGAGCAAATGGCTACAGGTAAAGGCATCTCAAATTCGTTCATGGATATAATGGTTTGCCACAAACCATATGGTATTCAACTCACCAATGTTTCATGTACTGAGAGTTGAAATGGTTTTCAGTCAACTATGGACATGCACCTTTCTGGTGGCCAAGGACTGACTACTCCAGAGTTAATGGCTAACTGGTAAAGAGACATCAAATCTATTAAATTTTCAATGATTCACCTCTCACAAGAGTTAACACACCTGGAAGTGATGAGATTAGTTGAAACTTTATGATATTTGATTATACATTTAGTCACATTATATCTGGTTTTAAGTGTGTGATATGAAGTATTGCTGAAAAAGTTATTGAAGATTTGTTGTACAATGATCAAATAGAGATGATACAAGTGTCCTGTTTCAACAAGATGTTCGCAAAGAACAAGGAGCTGAAAAGTTATTTAAGAAATCAAATGTGGTAGTTCCAATTATTTAAATGGACAAGTTTACAACAATTTTCAGAAGCTTAAAGATGAGGTACCTAAAGAAGCTTGAAGTTCAAAGTGCAAGGGATCAAGTTAGGGGAGGATTGTTGGGTAAATTATATTGTAAAAAACTTAATGACTGTAGTATAACAGGTTAGTATGGGTAGTATTAGTTAGTTCTGCCAAGTACTATGTTTAAGTCTGGCAGTATAAAGTTGTAAGATATGTCTGTGCAGTACTTTTACGTTAGTAATGGTCATGTTTAGTTAAGTTGTTTATGTTACAGAATAAGTTATCTTAGAGATATATTAGAGAAGGAAAGGATAAGTATTATCCTTTCACACGTTTGTAAAAGCCTATTAGGGTTTCCTCGGTGTATAAAAGGAACCTTACGGCATAGTGTTTTAGGTATCCAAACCTAATAGAAATCAATAGCGATATACGAAGTTAGTTTTACAATTGTTCTTCTTAGTATTTATGTTAAGATTCCGCATTAGCATAAGTATTCATAGTCATTGTCTCTCACATAGTTAACTTGGATTTATTCAAGTTAGTTATTGTCATACAAAGGCTCAACAGATCCAAAACACCTTGGACCTACATGTTTGAATTCATCAGGTTTGTTAACCTGCATATATTGATGTCACTTTCACAGTAATGTATATTATAAAAAGTGACTTTATCATTCTTTGTTAACTCCTTGTTTACACTAGTTGTTGTTATTAACTGAGAATTGGATGCAAGCTCTTTCAAAGGTTTTACTCGGAACACAAAGAATTAAGAAACTAATAAGTGTACCAATGCAAAATCTAAATATTTTTACCAAAGCCCGGTCCTAGGATCTAACTTTTCTAAAGAAACCACTTAGTAAGATTTTTTAGATTTAATGCATCAAAATGACACTTTGGGCGAACTTTAACCCGTTTGATCACGAGCTAAATTTTTATTCACTCACTTGCCCAATAGAGATATAACACAACCTGATGTTGCTCTAAATCCAAATGATGTTGACTGCAATGGTTCTGGAATTTATTTTTTTTTATTTGTTAGTTAAATGATCCGGTGAGAACATTAGATGGACCTGTATAACAAATATAAGGTTGACTACATATGGTACTTGAAGGAAATAGTACTTTTTTTATTTGTTAGTTAAATGATCCATTGGAAACATTAGATGGACTCGGGGAACAAATATAAGGTTGACTACGTATGGGACTTGAAGGAAATAGTACTTAGTTGTTTCATGTCTTAACATTTATGTTTGTTTTTATTTGCATTACAACCAAATGCTATTTTTACATAGAATATTTACTTGAATTTTTGGTTTCCTTTAACTAAGTTAATTTTCTAAAAAATTAGATTTTAATTATTTAAATTATTTTGGCAGGTTCGGCATGGCGAGAACATGTTAGGGCTGTGTGTAATTAGCTTGTTTTATGCCTCACTTGCAAAACATATTTAAATGTGAGGCGACTGTTGTTTGAAGTTATCAAGTTTGAAGTGAAACAACATATGTTGCAATTATGTTTAGACATTTGTGTTGCAATTTAAGATATTGTTGGATTGTTATCTTTTAATTTGTTGGTTTTATTATGTTGTTAGATTTTTATTATTGGATTTGTTATGGTTTGGTTTATTTCATCAACATAGTGGGCTTAAGAAAACCGAACGGTTTCGGTTATGGTTATGAGAAAAACCAAACATTCGGTTTTGGTTTTTACCAAAAATCAACCTAAACCGAACCGTGCACATCCCTATCATTAACAGCTTATTATCTAGTTTAGCAGCTTTAACAATATCAACCAGTTTATTTTCCTTATCTACTAACCAACAGGTTTTCCTGCAACATTTCTACCATAACCACAACTAACAACTGTGTTTCCATTCATTATTATGTCATTCTTAGCATTATTATGTCATTCTTAGCATTATTCATAGTAGAACTCACATTAGTGATTTCATCAACTGCATTCTCCATCACTTTACTAGCACATACATTCAATTTTTGTACAACTACATTCACATCAACATTGATATTGTTAACATAATCTATAGCCTCACTAGCATACGAATTATCTACAACATTATTCATTTCAGCGCTAATATTATCATTCTTAACCTTTTAGAAGAAGTTTTTACCTCACTACTAAGGGTAGAAAAGCTATCCCCGTTCAATTCACCAACAAATCCCCCTTCTTCTCTTTTACCCTTATCACCCTAAATTCCCTCATTGTTTCTTCCATAACTCTTATTTTCACCATAACTCTGCTTCTGAAAATCTCCATTGTCCTTATTTCTATCACAATTCCTTTTAGATAGAAATTGAATAGAATCCCCAAAATTTTAATGGAACCCTAATTGTTCTTGATGACGATCTCTTCTTTGTCGACATTTAATTAATTGCTTCTAAACTTCAATTCGTATGAATTTTACACTAATTTTTTGATTTTTATGATTTATGAAACTAAAATATCAAAATATGTAAAATTGCCCTAAATCGAACAAAATTAGGTCAAAAAGACTGGAATTGAAAATAAACTGATATAATCATGTAATTTGTGATTTGGAATCATTCTATGGGATTATTATTTCATTTTAGGGAAAAAAGAGCATGAAAGGAAGAAAATAAGGGTTGAAAATGATGGAATTGCGAAAAAAGATGTTAGGGGAGAGAGAAAGTTGTTACGGAAAAATTAAGCTCTATATACTTAGGGTTAATTTCATATACTTCTAGAAATCTTAAAAAGTCGAAGATAGCCGAGATCGTGCCACACACAAACCAAAATTCTGTATTAGTCACTCGTGACAGGTATAAATCAAATCTATCAATTTTCATTTCATGTTTTACCATCAAACTAAAGTGTAAAATGTACACTTGTCGCACCTAACATGATCATAGTGTGGAAACTAGAAGGGGGTTGAATAGTTTTTACCGTTTTAAAATTAAAACTTATATTGTCGACTTATGTGAACTCAAGAGATATACACAAGTGTATATGATAGCGATGCAATAAGTAAATAAACAATCTACGAAATAAAAGCAAGTAAAGATAAGAAAGATCAAACCGATGACACAATGATTTATAGTGGTTCGGCTACGAAGCTCCTCTTCGCCCTACTCCACTCCCCAAGTACCCAACTTGAGAGTTATCTTCACTATGTCAAGAAGCTCCCTTTAGGCGGAGAAAACACGTCACTTACACTTTTTCCAGTACTAAGCTAAATACCGAGTTCTACTTTATGATAGAACCAATCTAACACACTATGTATTTTATTGCCTAAATACTAACCTATCATACACATATGATACACACAACACACAACACAATATATACAAGATGAATGATTATCACAAACGCTATGACACAACTAAACTATTAACACTTGAAGCTTGACGTCTTCTTGAGTGTTCTTCACTAAAGAGTGGAATAAGTTGATCACTTGTAATGGATTATGTAACAAGTATAATGATCAAAGAATATAAAAGATAAAAGATGTATGTGAAAAATATTTTACAAGAGTTGTCTAAAATGAAGACTTAAGGTTGCTATTTATAGGCAAAACCTTTGAAATTTAAAAATGCTAGCTGGCCCAATAGCAGGACGTATAGTGACCCACAGGATGCCACCTACAACTAGAATCGATGCCTTGTTATGGTGGTCGAGGAGCGAGCCGTGTGGCGTCTGCACGGGACAACATTTGTCATTTTATGATTAACCCCAATTCTATACAAAATATGTTTAATATACCTTGGGACAACATTTGTCATTTTGTGATTAACCCCAAATCTATACAAAATATTGTTTTGTACTTATTAAAACTAGTTTAATAGATTCTTCTAGAAGAAAATATTTCTTATCACCAATAAGGAAAGATTTTCTAGATTTGGGAAGATTTAGAAAGATTTGAAAAGATTGTTTCCACTTATGGTTAATCTTATTTTGTCTTACATGATTAATATAACTAGCTTATAATTAATCATATGTTAGCTTAAATCATTTGATTAGAAAAGATTTGTGCAAATGCTAATATTTTTCTTTGATCATTAACTATGTTTAATAATGTCATATTCATACCGTAAGTGATTTGTCAGCGTCAAGTAAACTTTCGACTAAATAAATTGTTTACGTAAAGTTTTACGTAGTATGACATTATATTTGTTATTATCAAAACATGAAGATCATTAAATATAAATATCGTTTTTGCGTGAATATTTGTATTAACAATCTCCTCCTTTTTGATGATGACAAAATATAAACTCATGCTTATTTAAAAGTTACTAAATAAGTATTTAGTAGATGAGTTTACATATCTTCTCCCCCTTTTTGTCAAAGCAAAAAGTGTTGTAGAGGCGGTCCTTGCAAGTCTTGTTTTTTATGAATGCTAAGTCACTTGGTTACGAATGCAAAGTAAAAAAATAACGACAAAATTGCAAGTTTATATTTTTTTTTTTTTTTTTTTAAATTTTTTTAAAAGATAATTTTTATTTGTTTATTATTTTTATATTTTTTTTTATTTTTAAATTTTTTTTTTTTTATTATTAATTATTTTTAATTTATTTTTTTTTTGTGTTAATTTAAAATATTATTTTTTTATTTAAATTAAAATTTATGATAAATTTATTTATTTTAAATTTTTTTTAATTTTATTAATTTTTTTTATTTTATTTTTAATTTAATTTAATTAATTTATATATATATTATTATATTTTTTTTTATTTATTATATTTTTTTTTAAATTATATTTATTATTTTATATTTATTTTTTGTTTTATTTTTTATTTTATTTTAATAATTATTTTTATATTTAATTTTATTTATTTTTAATTTATTTATTTTTTTATTTTTGTTTTATAATTTTAAATTATTTTTATATTTTATTATATATTTTTTTTTAATTTTTATATATTTTTTTTTTTTTATTTTTTTTTTTTTATTTTTTATTTTTTATATTTATAATATTTTTTTTTTAAATTTTTTTTATTTAATTTATTTTTTTTTTTTTATATAAATTTTTTTTTTTTTAGTTTATATATTTTTTATTTTTATTTTTTATTTTTTTAAAATTTTTTTATTATTATTTTATTTTTTTTTTTATTTTTTTTTTTTTGTTTTATTATATATATATGTTATTTTATATTTTTTATTATTTTTTTATTTTTTTTTATTATTTTATATTTATAAATTATAATATTTTATTTTATTTATATAATTTATTTTTTTTTTGTTATTTTATATTATAATTTTTTTTTTAATAAATTTTTTTTTTTTTTTAATTTAATTTTATTTTTTTTTAAAATTTTAATATATTATTTATATTAATTTTTTATTTTTTTATTATTTTTATTTTATTTTTATTTTTTTTTTTTTTTTTTTTTATTTATTTTATAATAGTTTTTATTATAAAAAATTATAAATTTAATTATTAATATTTTTTTTTTTTTGTTATTATTATTTTTTTTATTTTATAATTTAGTATTATTTATTTTTTTATGTTTAATTTTTATAGTATTATAATAATTTATTTTTTTTCGTATTTATTATTTTTAATATTATATTTTATTTTATATATTTTTTTTGTAATTTTTTTTATTTTTTTTATATTTTAAATTTTAATTTATTTTTTTTATATTTTTAATTTATTGTTTATTATTTAATTTTTATATTATATATATTTAGTAGTATTTTTTTTTTATTTAATATTTTTTTTATTTTTTTTTTTTGTTTTTATTTTATTAATATTTTTTTATTATGTTTTTATTTTTTTTTTATTTTTTTATTAATTTTTTTATTATTTATATATTTTTATATTTTTTTATATGTTTTTATTTTATATATATTTTTTAATTTATTTTTTAATTATTATTTTTTTTTTTATTATAAATTTATTTTGGTTTATATTTTTTTTTTTTTATGTTTTTATTTTTTTTATATTAATATTTAAATTTTATATTTATTATTTTTATATTTTATTAATATTATTATTTTTTTTTTTTTAATATTTTTTATTTTTATTGATTATTATTTATTGTTTATTTTTTTTTTATTTTTTTAAAATTTTTTATATTATTTTATTTATTTTTTTTATTGTTTAATAATTTATTTTTATTTTTTTTTTTATATTTAATATTATTTTTAATATTTATTTTTTAATTATTAATATTTTTTTTTTTAAAAATAGTAATTTATTTTATTATTAAATTTTTTTTTATATAGTTATTTAAATTTTAATTTTTAAAAATTTAGTGTTTAAATTTTTTTTTTTTATTTTTGTTTTATTTTTAAAATTTTATGTTAATTTAATTTATTTTTTTAATATTATTTTTTTTTTATAATTGTATATTTTTTTTTTTTTAAATATAATAATATTTTAAATTTATATTTTTTTTTTTTTTTTTTTTAATTATTTTTTTTATTTTTTTTCTTTATATTATATGTATATGTTTGTTATTATAAAATACTATTTTATTATAAAATTTTTTTTTTTATAATTTTTTATTTTTTTTTAAATTTTTAGTGATTTATTTTTTTTTTTTGTTTTTTTTAATTTTTTTTTTTTTTTTTATTTTTATATTTTTATTTATTTTTTTTTTATGTTTTTAATTTTATTTTTTTTTTATTATTATTTAATTTTTATTTAATAATTATATAATATTTATGTTTTAAAATTTATTAATTTTTTTTTTTTTTAAATTTTATTTATTATTTTATTTATTTTTTTATTAAATTGTTATAATATTATAAAATTTTTTTTGTATTATTTTTTTATTTTTATAATTTTTTTATAATTTATTAATTTTTTATAGTTTAATTTTTATATTTTGTTTTTTTGTAATTTTATTTGTTTATGTATTTTATATATTTTTAATTTTTTTTTTATTTTTTTATTTTAAAAAAATTAATATATAAATTTAATATTTTTTTTTTTTTTTTTTTTTTTTAATAATAATTTTTTATTTTTTTATTTTTTTATATTTATTTAATAAAATTTTATTATTAATAAAATATGTTTTTATTATTTTTTTTTTTTATTTAGTTTTATTAAATTTTTTTTTTAATTTTTTTTTTTTTTTTATTTTTAATTTTTAATATATTTATTAATTTTTTTTATTTAAAATTTTTTTTAAATATATTTAATTAATATTTTTATTATTATTTATATTATTTTTTATTAATATTTTTATTTTATTTTAATATATTGATTTAATATGATTTATTTAATTATTTTTTATAATTATTTTTAATTATTATTATAATTATTTTTTTTTTTTTCTTTTATTTATTTTAATTATTTTATTTTATTTTTATTTTTTTTTTATTATTTATTATAGTTTTATTTATTTTTTTAAAGTTATTAATATTTATTTAATTTTTTTTGATTTTTAATTTTTTTATTTTAATATTATTAATTTTTTTATATTTTAATATTATTTATTTTTTTAATTATTATTTATTTATTTAATTATATTAAAAATTTTATTAACCAATAAAAAACTTTAACAATAGACAAATTATAAAAACACAAAAAATCACCAAACACACAGAATAAAAGAAAACAATACAAAAAGACCACATCCAAAAAACCCATAAAAAAACACAAACAAAAAAACAGACACAACAACAACAGAAAAAAAAAAAAAAAACAACACCAAAATAAACATACAACAAACAATAAAAACAACAAAACAAAAGAAAATTAAAATAACCCCAACAAAAATACAATCACAACAAAAACACGATAGCCATAAAGAACAAAACCCTCCTCAAACCAAATAAAAAATAAACCAAAAAATGAAAACAAAACCACAAACAATGAGACACCACCAGAACAAAAACAAACAAACAAAACAAGAAAACGCTCAAAACAAAAAAAAACACCACAAAAGAACCAAAAAAAGACAACACAATAAAATAAAATGACGCAAAAAACAAAAAAAAATAACGAAACCACAAATTACAATAAAAACAAAACAAAAAAAAACCAACAACAAATCCAAAACACAAGAAAAACAACCACAACAAACTACAAAAATAAACCCGCAAAACAAAAACAAAGAAAAAACACAAAACCAAAACACCCAAAACGAACCCAGCAAACACAAAAAACCAAACTTAGAAATAAAAAAAACAACAAACAAAAAACCCAAAAAAAGAAACTCCAACAAAACAACCAAGAACCAAAACAGCAAAAAAACAAAAAAAGTCAAAAAATAAAATACAACAACCAACAAAACAACAACAAATAGAAAAACTCCGAAATAACGAAACAAAAAAATATACAATTAAACAGCAGCAAAAAAAGAACACAACCACTAACAAAACAAACACCCACAAAAACACCACAGACAAAAAAAAACAAAACCCAGAAAACACATACCAACAAAAAAGAACAAAACTACACAAACACATAAAAAAAAAGACAAAAAAAAAAAACAAGAACAAACACAAGAAAAAAAGAACGACCAAACCACAAAAAACAAACAACAAAACCGCTACAAACAAATAACCCCCACAAAAAAACCAAACCAAAACAAACCCCAGAACGAAACAACAAGCCAACCGAATAAACCAAAACAAGAAAAAAACCCAAACAACAACAAACGCCCACAAACGACTCAAAACCAAGCACACAAAAAAGATAACAAACAAAAACGAAAAAAAAACCAAAACAAAAAAAAACAAAAACCCCTAAAAACTCCAATACAAACCTAAAAAAACGACCAAACAAAAAAAAAATCAACCACAAAAAAACAAAAACAACCAAAAATAACACACAGAAAAACCTTACAAAAACACTACAAATAAACAAAAAAAAAAAAACACACCAAAGAAAAAAGAATACCAGAAAACACCCCAAGAAACAACTAAAAAAAAGAACTAACCAACCAACAAAAACAACCAGAAAACAAAAACAAAAAAAAACCCAAAAAAACAAAAGACGAACAAAAATAAACAACAAACACAGAAAAACCAACCAAACAAAAAAACAAACAAACAAGAAAACAAAAAACCAAAACACTAAACTGAAAAAATAAAAAAAAAACCAGACAACCCCAACCAAAAACACGAAAAAAAAGTCAAAAAAAACAAACCCACGCCCCCAAAAAAAAAAAAAAAAAACAAAAACACACCTAAAAAAAAAACCCCAAACAAAAATAAAAAAAACACAAAACCATACTAAAATAAAAAAAAAAGACAAAATAACAAAACACACAAAAAAACCTTATAACGCAGCAAACCCAACAGAAAAAACAAAAAACGAAAAAACACACACACTAAAAAACCAGAAAACGACAGACTACCAAAGAACACATACAAAACACTCTAAAACTAAAAAAAACACAACAACAAAACATAAAAAAAAAGACAAATTAAAAAAAAAGAAACAAAGACACAAAAAAAAACCAAACAAAACAAAAATAAAAAAAGAAAGACAACAAACAGATTACAATACATAAAAAAACAAAAGATAAACAACAAAACCATACAAAATAATAAACAAACAACCACACCCACCAATAACCAAAAACAAACAAAAAACCGAAAACGATAACCACACAAAAATAAAACAACAACAACGACCAACAGAATCAGCAGGCTAAGCATCAACAAATCTACCGACAAAACGAAACAACAAACACAAAAAAAAAAAAAAACCAACCCCAACCAAACAAAAAAAACAACCACAATCACAACACAAACAACTAAAAAAAAACAAATTAAAATCAAAAACAACAACTAGAACACCATAACAAAAGACAACTAATAAACAAGTCAACAACTAAAACAAAACAACAAAAAAAATAAACAAACAAACAAAAAGTCCACAAAACAACCAAAAAACCAAATATCATACGAAAAAAATTACTAAAAACCACAAAACCAAACAACAAAAAACCCAACACAACACCCAACACCCAACCTAATACCAAACAGAAGAAAAAAAACAAAACACTACGAACAACCGAACCTAAACCAACAACAAAAAAAAAAACAAAAATAAAAAAAAAAAAAAAAAACAAAAACAACAATACAAACAAAAACAAACACAGAAAAAAAAAAAAACAACAAAAAAAAGAAAAAAAAAAACAAATACACAAAAAACACAAAAAAAAAAACAAAAAACACACCAACAAAACCAAAAACAAAGAACCAACAAAACAAAAAAATCAAAAAAACAAAAAAAACTAAAAAGACCAAATGAACCAACCCGAAAATTCCAAACAAAACAAAAAATAACATAACCCAAAACAAAAATACCAAAGACCCACAAATCAAAAAAAATGTACAAACAGACAAAAAAAACTAACAAAGAACAAAAAACACACAACAAAAACCTCCACAACAACAAAACCCAAACTAAAACAAAGCACAAAACAAAAGAAAATGAAATACCGCTCCCCAACAAATGACAAAAAAAAAAACATAAACCTCAACAAAAACCGAACATAAAACAAAAACAAACAAAACAAAAACCAAAAAAAAAAACCAAACACCAGAAACCACACAAACACAAAAAACGAACAAAAAAATCATCCAAACCAACAAAACAAAAAAAAAGTAGAAAACAAAACACCACAAAAAAACAAACACAAATCCCAAAAAAGATAAAAAAAACCAAACAACAAAACACAAAAACGCAAAATAACACACAAAAACAAAAAAGAAAGTTACAAAACAAAACACATAAAAACAAAAACAAACAAAAAAAATCCCCAAGAAAACAAAACCAAAAAACCAAAAACACAAAAAACAATAAAACTACAAAAACACACCAAAAAAAAAAAAAAAAACAAGACGAAGTACAAAAAAAACCCAAAAAAAAAAACAAAAAGGAACTAACATATACAAAGAACAACAAAAAGACAAAACACAACAAACAATACAACGCAAAAAAATCCCAAGAAATCAAAAACAACAATAATAAATCAACAAACGAACAAAACCAGAAAAACAACCCCAAAGACAACATAATCAAAAAAAAGTATGAACAAGACCATACACAAAAACAAAAACAACAAAAAACAAACAAAACCAAAAAAACCCACCAACAAAAAATAAAAAAACAACAACCAACAAACGTAAACACAACAGAAAAAAAAACAACACCAAAAGATAACAACCCAAACAAAAACCAAATAACTAACACAACTACCCCTGTAGAGCCACACAACCAAAAAACCAAAAAACACCAGAAAAAAAACCACACACTCAAAATAAACAATAAAGACAACAATACAACAACACCAAAAAACCTAAAATAACACCACCAAACCAAAAAACAATAAAAAACTACAACAAAAACACCAAAAAAAATAAAAAAAAAACTAACAAAAAACATAAACACATAACCCCAGCAAAAACCAAAAAACAAAAAAGCCCCCCCCCCCCCCCCGAACCAAAAAAAAAAAAAAAACACCACAAAAAAAAACCCCCGACCCCAAGCCAACTACAAACAAAACCAAACACGAGAAACAACACCCAAACAAAACAACACAAAAACCACCCAAAGCACAAAACAAAATAAACAACAAAAAACTCAAACACCAAACAAAACAAAATCAAAAAAAAGAAACAAAAGAAAAAAAACCTAATAAAAAAAAAACAAAAAAAAACACCACCAAACCAAAAAAAACACACCAAAGGACCCACCTATCCACAACAACCAAAAAAAACCAAAAAAAAACCAAACAAACAAAACAAACACAGAAGAACACCACAACTAACACCACCACCACATAAAAAAAACAACAAAACCCAAAAAACACCCCAACCAAACAAAAAAAAAACCAACCAAAGACGAAAAACAAAAAATAAACACAAAAAAAAATACAAAACCAACGACCACCACATAAAAAAAAAAAACAAACACCAAACAAACAACCAAAAAACAACAAAAACACAAAAAAACACCCAAAAAAAACGAACCAACCAACACCTACCCACTAAAACAACACCCGAAACAAAAAGAAAACCAAACCCAAAACAGCCGAAAGCAAACACCACAAAAAACAACAAACTGAGCAGCAAAAAAACAAAAAAAAACCACAAAACCCCAAACAAAAAAACCAAACCACAAACACACAAAACAAAACCACCACCACAAAAAACCAAAACAAAAAAACAATAACAAACACCAAACACAAAACCAAAACCACAAAAAAATACAAAAAAACAAAAACACCGAAAAAAAAAAACCGAAGAAAAAAACATACACAACACAAAATAAAAAAAAAACAAAGAAAAAACCAACAATAGCCAAATAAATCAACAAAACAAGACAAACAACCAATAAAGAAAAAAAAAAAAAAACAAAGAACAACATACAACAAAACCAAAACCCAAAACAAAAAAAAAAAAAAATCAAGAACAAAAAAAAAAACACAACAAATAAAAACAACCAACATACTAAACACAAAACCAACCCACAAACCCCCCAACACAAAGAAACATTCAAATAAACCCCACAAAAAGACCAAACAACAACCAAATAAAAACAAAACTAGCCCACCAAAAACCAAAACAAAAAAAAAAATAATACAAACGAACAAAAACAAAAAACAACAAACGCAAAGAACCAAAAAAGTAAAAACAACAAAAAAAAAACAAAAACTCAAAAAACCCACACAACAAAATACAAGAAAAAACTGACAAAAAAAACT
This sequence comes from Tanacetum coccineum, assembly GCA_026074375.1. Lineage (NCBI taxonomy): Eukaryota > Viridiplantae > Streptophyta > Magnoliopsida > Asterales > Asteraceae > Tanacetum > Tanacetum coccineum. The sequence goes on from BQNB010008408.1 coordinate 51,953, forward strand.
CGCAGCAAGAAATCAACCAAAAAAAACAAAAAAAACTAACGAAAAACTACCAAAAGACCTAAAAGAAACCCAAAAAACCCAAAAAAAAAACAAACCAAAAAACTCACCACCACCAAAAGAACACCAAAAACAAAAATACAAAACAAAAAAAAAAAAATTAAAAAACAACACAGATAAACACAAACAAAATAAAACAACACACCACATACCAAAACAAAAAACAACAAAAACAAAAAAAAAAAAGAACCGAAACAACACACCACAAACAAAAAAAAAATATACAAAATAAAACCACAAAACAAAAAACAAAACAAACACAAACAAAAAAAATAACTACAAAATTTAAAACCAAAAACACACAACAACAACACAAACAACACAAATAGACAAAAACACAGCACCAACATTATCTAATAATACAAATCAAAAAAAAAAAAAAAAGAAAAACAAAACCATGAAAAAAACAACCATAACAGAACCAAAAACACAAAAACCAAAAACAAAAAAAAACAAAACAACAAAAAAACATAAAAACAAAAAACCCCAAACCAGCGAAACAAAAACATAAACAAAAAAAAAACACAAAACCAATGAAAAGAAAACCAAAAAAAAACACCACAAAAACAACCAAACAAAAAAAACAAAAACAAAACGCAACACCAAAAAAAAAAAAACAACATGAAATACCCAAAAAACACTACAACACACACCATACAAAAAAAAGCAACAAACAAAAATAAAAAAAAAAAAAAAGAAAAAACAAAAAAAAAACCTAAACAAAGCAAAACACATACAAAGCAACAAAAAAAGAAACAACCAACACAACCAACTAAAAAAAAAAAACAAACCATAACCAAAAAAATACACCCAACCAAAAACCCAAAAAACAAAAAACAAAACAAAAAACCAAAACCAAAAACCAAACCCAAAACAATCACACAACAAAAACAATAACCAACATCAAACAGAAAACACACAACAAAACAAACAAAACAAAAAAAATAAAAAAACACAAAACCTACAACAAACAACACAAAAAAACACCAAAAGATAAACACCAAAAAAGAACCACCAAACACACAACAGAAAAAAAAACAACCATACAAAAAAAACAAAAAGAATACAAAACTACCAAACGCACAGAAAAAGCCCCCCCAAAAAAAAAACCAAAACCTAAAACAAAAAACAACAAAAAAATACAAAAAGCAACATAACGACCAAAAAAAAATAAAACAAAAAAAAAAACAACCCAAACTAAAAAAAAAACAAAACCCAAAAAAAAAAACCAAAAAAAAACACCCAAAAAACACAAAAAAAAACCAAAAAAACTAAAAGCAAAACCCAACATACAAAAAAAACAAAAAAAAACATAAAACAACTACACAAAAAAAAAAAAAAACAAGAACCAAAACAACCAAAAAAAAAACAAACAAAACCAAAAAAAAACACGAAAAAACAACCAAAAAAAAAAACACACTAACAAAACACAAAAACACCAAATACAAACACCAAACCAAAGCTAAAACAAAAAATACAAAAAATAAACACATAAAAAGACGAAAAACAAGACACAACAAACCAAAAAAAACAAGAACACACACAAAAAAACATAACTAAAAACAAAAGAACAAAACAAAAGAACAAAACCCTACTGAACAAAATAAAAAAACAAAACAAAAAAAACAAAAAAACAAAAGCCCACCCACAAAACAAAAAACAAAAAAGAAAATAACCAAAATAAAAACAAAAAAAAGACAAACCAACACAAACAAAAAAACAAAAGCTAAACAACAACACACCAAAAATAAAAAAAAAGAACAAAAAGAAAGTAAACAAGAACAAGAACATACAAAACAAAAAACAAAAACACACACACCCGAAACCAAACACCAACAAAAAACCAAAAAAACCACAACCAAAAACAAAAAAACAAAACAAGCCAACAATAAAAAAAACCAAAGCACAAAAACCAAAAAACACGAACCAACAACACAATAAAAACACAAAAAACACAAACCCCACCAACAAACAAAACCAACAAAAAAAAGAACATAAACACAAAAATACCAAAAAAAAAGCACAATAAACACCCACAACGAAAACCTAGAACCCAACAAACGAAAAAAAAAACAACAAACGACACCCACGCCCCACACAACCATAAGGAAACCAAAAATAACTCAAACTAACAAACAAAATAAAACAAAAAAAAACCCCCCAACAAAAACAAAAAAAACAAAACAAAATAAAAAAATAACACGCAGAAACAAATCAAACACGCCGAAGCAAAACAAAAAAAACCAAAAACCAAAACAAACAACAGATAAAAAAACAACAAAAAACACAAAACCCAACAAAAAAACCAAACACTAAACAAAAAACACCAAAAACAACAAACAAAAACAAAAAACAAAAACCAAAAACTACAAAAACACAACAATAAGCCACAAAACCAAAAACAACAAAACAAGACAAAAAAAACAAAGAATAACACAATACCACAATAAGACAAACACAAAAACACAACACCCAACCAACAAATAAACAAAAGCTGTTCGACTAGAAAACACAAAAAAAGAAAAAGCAACACCAAACCAAAAACACGAAAACAACTACAACAGAAAAACACCAAAAAACAAACCCAACAAAAAAAAACAAAAACAACAAAACAAAAAGAAAAAATAAAAACCAAACTAAACACAAGAACACACAACAACAATAAACAACAATCCAAAAAAAAACAATCACAAAAAAACACAACCAATCAAAAACAAAAAAGAAACCCCAAAACAAAACAACCCCCCATCTAGAAGAAACAACAAAACAACACAAAAAAAAAATACAAAACAACATAAAAACCACCACACCAAAAAAAAACAAAAAAAACAAAAAAAGACCACCTACAAAAAAACACAAAAAACAAAAAAGACATACAAAAAAAACAGATAAAACAAAAAAAACGAAAAACAACAAACAAACCAATACAAACAACCACAACAAAAAAACAAAAAAAACGACAAAAACACATACACAAAACCAACAAAACACCACAATACAAACTAAAACACCACCAAAAAAAAACTCAAGAAACACAACAATAAACAAAAAAAAAACAACAAACACACCAAACAAAAATAAAAAAAAACAAACACAAAAATAAAACGAAAACAAAAACAACCTTAAACAAGCAAAAAAGAAAAAAAAAACCAGACAAATAAAAAACACTCCAACTAAAAACTTAATCCAAACAACACCAAAAAACCCAAAAACCAATAACACCGCCCATCAAAATCAAAAATAAAACAAACAAAAAAAACACGCACAGAAAAAAAAAAAACAAAACACACAAAAAACACCAAGCCAAAGACAAAACTAACAAAAAAACACAAAAAAAAAAAAAAATAACACAAAACACAAAAAAAACCAAATACCAACCAAACTAGAAACGAAAATACACAAAAAAAACCAAAATACCAAAACAACAAAAAAAAAAAACACAACAACAAAATAAAAAAAAAAAACCAAAAAATAAAGAAAAAAAACCCAAGCAAAAAAAAAAACCCACAAATACCAATCAAACCCCTGAAAAGCAAAAAAAACACCAGAAAAACCCCACAGAACAAACACAAACAACCCCCAAAACAAAAAAAAAAAAAAAAATAATCCAAACAAACAAGCAAAATAACAAAAAAAATAAGCAAAAAACCCCACAAAAACCCAAAATAAAACCACAAAAAAACAAAACCAAAACCAACAAAACAAAAAAAAAAACCAAACAAAAACAACAACCAACAAGAAACACACACAAACACCAAACCCACAAAAACCAAAACAAAACAAAAAAAATAAACAAAAAACCCCCCAAAACACACAATAAGGTGACCAAAGCAGCACGAAACAAACACACAAACACCAAACAACCAAAAAACAAAACAAAAAAAAAATATAAACAAAAACCAACACAAAGCCCAAACCTAAAAAAAAACAAACCCAACAAAACCTACCAACAAAAACAAACAAGAAAAAACCATTAAACTAAATAATCAAATAAAAAAGCAGCACCCCCAAAAAAAAAAACAACAACACACCACACAGACCAAAAAAAAACAAAAAACATCAACAAAAGCCCAACAAAACAAAACAAAAAAAAAAACATTAAATTCCCCCCCCCCCCCTCCGCCTCCACAAAAACCAAAAAACAAAACCAATAAATAAGAAAAACACACAAACAAATAACACTAAACCAACAAACACAAAAAACCTAAAACAACAACACCCAAAAAAAACAAATTGAACAACAAAAACAACAACAAAAACAAAAAAAAAAACAAAACACCAAAAAAAAAAAGAGACCAAACAAAAAAACCACAAATAAAACAAAAAAAACCCACAAAACAACAAAAAAAACCCAACCAAACCCAAAAAGACAAAAAACTAAACAACCACCAAACACAACAAAACAAAAAAACATAAGACTTAAACAGAAACAAACAACAAAAATAAAACAAAACCCAACCAAACAAAAAAAAAACCCCAAAAAAACTAAAAAAGAAAAACAAAAAAAACACCACCAAAAAAAAACAAACCAAAAAGACAAAAAACAACAAAAACCAAAACAACAAAGAAAACTAAACTAAAACAACCCAAAATAAACCAAACAATAAAAAAACAAAAAAAAAAAAAAACCCCACCAATAACGAAAAGACAAAAAAAATCAACCAACAAAAAAAAAAAAAAAAAACAAAACCAAAAAAAACAAAACGATAAAAAAAAAACAAAACAACAAACAAAAAAAACAAAAAAAATATACAAATCCAAAAGAAAACACCAAAAAAACACAAACAAACAAAGCAAAACAAAAAAAAAAAAAAAAAAAGATTAACAACAAACCACAAACACTACAACCAAACACAAAAAAAAAAACACAAAAAAAAAACTAAAATACAATACCAAAAAAAACAAACAGCCACAACAAAAACTAACAAGAAGACCAAAAAAAAAAAAACAAAACCAAAAAAACCACAAACCCAAAAAAAAATAAAAACTACAAAGAAAACAACAACGAACGACCAAAAAAAAACAAAACACAAACAAAAACAAAAAAACAAACAACACACAAACAAACAACAAAAAAAACACCCAAATAAAGAAACACACAATACAAACACAAAACAAAACAAACAAAAAAAAATAACACATACAAACCCCAAAAAAAAAAACACATAAAAAAAAACAAAAATAACACACAATCACAAACCTACCCACACCCAATACACAAAAACACAAACGATAAAGCCGAAAAAACAACCCCACCAAACCCACAAACCAACACTCAAACCAATAAACCAAAACCACCAGACAAAAACAACAACTACACAAAAAAAAAAAAAAAAACACCCCCAACAAAAACAAACCCAAAAAAAAAACACAAAAACCAAAACCAACAAAAAAATACAGACACAACAAAACCAACAAAACAACAGAAATATGACTAAAAAAAAACCACAAAAAAAAAACAAACAAAAAAAACACAAAAACAAAAAACACACACAAAATACCAAAACAGTACAAAACTAAGCCGGAAAATAGAAACAAACAACACAACACCAATAAACAAAAAAAGAAAAGAAACAAACGACCACACAACAAAAAAACAAAAAAATAAAGAAAAAAAAAACAAAAACCACAACAAAAACACAAAGTAAAAAAAAAAAACAAAAACCAAAACAAAACAAAAAAACAAAGAAAAAAAAACACGAAAGCACAAAAAAAAAAAATATTAACACAAAATAACACACACAACAAAAAAAAACCAACACCAACAACAAACCAACACCCAACCCAAAACAAAACTACCAAAAACAAACAAAACAACACAACATAAAACATCAGGTGTTTAAACAACAGAAAAAAACAAAAACACAAAAGACAAAAAAACAACAAAAAAAAACAACACCAAAAAAAAAACCAACCAAACCCCACACAAAAAAAAACCCAAAAAAAATAAAACAACAAAACAAAGAAAAAAAACAAAAAACAACAAAACAATAAAACCCCACAAACAAACCTACACACAACCAACAAACGAAACAAAGAAATATATAAAAAAAAAACAAAAACCCAATAAAACAAAAAAAACAAAAAAACACACACCCCAAACAACAAACCAAACACAAACCAAAAGCATACAAAAAAAACCAAACAAAACAAAACAAAAACAAAAACAAACAAAAATAACAAAAACCATGTCCCACCAACAAAACAACTTACAAAAAAAACAAAACACACAAAAAAAAAAACACAAAAAACAACAACAAAACAAAACCAAAAAAAACAACCACACCAAAAAAAACAAACACAAAACAGGACAACCCGAAAACCCAAAAAAACAAAGAAACAAAAACCAAAAAAAACTAAAAAAACGAAAAAAAAGCAACATAAAAAACCAAAGCCTAAAAAACAAAAAAAAAACACCACCAAAAAATAAACAAAAATAAAACAAAAAAATATAAAAAAAAAAAAACACCAAAAAAAAACACCAAAAACACAAACACAAAAAACGGAACAAAACCCCAAACAAAACTAAAACCAAAAACCAATAAAGAAACCACAAAACACAAAAACCAACAAAAAAAAACAACCAAAAAGAAAAAAAAAAAAAAAAACCCAAAAAACAAAAACCCCAAAAAATAAAAACCCACAGAACACACCCACCCAAAACAACCAAAAAAACGAAAAAAAAAAAGAATCAAACACATAACAACAAAAAACCAATCAAAAAACAACAGGCAACAAAGAACAAACACAAAAAAAAAACAAACAAAAAAAAAAAAAGACAAACCAAAAAAAATAATAACAAACCAAAACAAAACCAAAAAACAACCCAAAACAACCAAAAAACACAAAACCCAAAAACCAAACCAAACACAAAACAAACTAAAAAACAATAACAACCACAACATAGAAAAAAAAAAAAAAACAAAAAAAAATCACCGACAAACCCAAGAAAAACAAAAAACAAAAACAAACAAAATCAAAAACAAAAAACACATACAACAAGACAAACAACACACACATCAACAAAAACAATCAAAGAACAAAACAAAAACAGAGACAACAAGAAGACACAACAAAACATAAAAAAAAAAAACAAAAAAAAAAAAAAAACACAACAAACAAAAACACACCACAGAACAAAAAAAAAAACACAAACTAAACCAAACCACCAAAAAACGAAAACGCCGACCAACAAACACAACAAACAAAAAAAAAACAAAAAAAAATAAAAGAAAAAAACAAAGAGAAACCAAACAAAACAACCAACAAACCAAAAACAAAAAACCAACAAAACACCCAAAAACCAAACAAAAAATAAAAAAAAAAAAAAAAAAACAAATAAAAAAAAACACACAAACAACTAAAAAACTAAAAACAAACAAAAAAAATCAAAAAACCGAACACAAACAGCAGAAAAAAAAAAACAAAGAAACAAAAAACCAACACAAAAAATACAAACACAGCAAAAAAACAACCCAACAAAAAAAAACAAGACCCATCCAAATAAAAACTAACAAAGGAAACAAGAAAAAATAACTCAAAAAAAACACCCACCCCGAAGAAAAAAACCACAAACACAAAAAAAAAAAAAATAACAATCAAAAAAAACAAACAAAAAAATACAAAACAACCCAAAGAAGAACGAAACACAAAAAAACACAAAAAAATAAAAAAAAAACGAAAAAAAAAAACAAACCAAAAAAAGAAAAGTTAAAAAAAACCCCCAAACCCCCCAAAAACCTAACAAAAACAAAACACCAAAGCAAACCAACAAAAAAACGAAAAAAACTGTAAACACAAAAAAAAAAAAAAACAAAAAAAAAAACAAAAAACCACCACCAAACACAAACAATCCCCAATAACAAAAAAAACAAAAAACAAAAATAACCAACCCAAATTCATAAAAACCAAAACCGAACATAATACAAAATACAAAAAAAATCAACAAACACGCCAAAAACACACAAAAGAAGTAACAAAATTAAACAAACAAAAAAAAAAAAAAAAAAAAAAAAAACAACAAAAAAAAAAACAAACAAACAACTAAAAAAAAAAATCCACAAAAACAAACTAAAACAACGCCGAACAACACACCACAAAAAACAAAACACCCAAAACAAAAACAAACAACCCCGAAAACCACAACAAACAAAAACAAACCACAAAACAAAAAAAAACAAAAACTTAAACAACCACAAAAAACTACAAACCGACACAACAAACCAAACCCAGACCAAACAAACCCCAAAACGAAAACAAACAACAAAAACAACAAAAAAAACAAAACAACCAAACCCAAACACAAGAAACCCCACACCCCCACAACACAAAGAAAAAAAAACAAATAAAAAAAAACAAAAAACAAAACAAAAACCAAAAAAAAAAACCATAAACAACACAACAATAAAAACCCAAAAAAACCCCACAAAACGAAACACAACACTTCAACAATCAAAAAAATACACAACGAACAAAAACAAAAGGAAAACCAAAAAAATACACAAAAACAAACAAAAACAAAAAAAAACCCAAAAACAAAACCAAAAAAAAAACACAAAAAATCCAACAAATAAAACAAAAACGACCACGAAAAACTCGCCAAAAAAACACGAAAAAACAATCAACCTCACCAAAAAAAAAAAAACAAAAAAACCAACAAACAGCACAAAACAAACCAAAATCACAAACAACCACAAAACCGAACAGCCCCCCAACCCAAAAAAAAACAACGAAGAACACCAAGAAAAAAAACAAAAAACCACAAACAACAAAAAACAGCACCAAAAACTCCAAAACACAACAAAAAACACTAAACAAATAACAAGATAAACCAAAACACAACCCACCCCAAAAACAAAAAAAAAAAGAAAAAAAACAAAACAGAAAACAACCCCAAAAAAGAATAAAAAAACACAACAGCAAAAAAAACAAAACAAAACCGAATAGCGAAAAAGCAAAAAAAAAAAAAAAAAACACAAACACCCACCAAAACAAACAAACAACCCAAAAAACAAAAACATAACAAATAGAACACAAAAAAAAAAAAACTAAAAAAAAAACCAACTACAAAATGAAACAATACAAATAAAAAAAAAAACAACAAAAAACAAAAAAATACAAAAACAACTAAAACAAAAACACAACCCAAAAAAAACCACGAAAAAACATACCAAAAAACAAAAAAACCAGAAAAACAAAAAAACACCCAAAACTGACAAACAACCAAAAAAAAAATACATAAATACAAAAAACCTAAAAACCAAAAAAAAATACTCACAAAAACACAAAACCACAGCCACACAAAAAAAAAAAAACAAACAAAAAAAATAACACAAACCACAAACACAAAAAAAAACAAACAAAATAACAGAACACCAAAACAAAAAAAACAAAAAAATCATTAAAAAATAGAAACAAAGCAAAAAGCACAACGGATACCCAAACCAACGCAAAAAAACAAAACAAAAAACACAAAAAAACAAAATAAAACAAAACTAAAACAACAACCAAAAAGACCACAACAAAACCACACAAACCATACAAAACAAATAAACCCCCAAAAAACACATAAAAAAACACAAAACCACGAAAAAACCTAAAAAAAAAACTAACAACAAACACCAAACGCACAAGACAACCCAAAAAACCCCAACAAAAAACAAAGAACAAAAAACACACGATAAAAACTAAAAAACATACCCAAAAAAACAAAAAAAAAACAAAAGAAACCAAAAAAAAAAAAAAAAAAACAAAACAAAACAAAACAAAAAAAAAAAACAAGCAAAACAAAATCAAAAAAAAAGCAAAAAAAACAAAAAAAAAAACAAATGAAGACAAAAAAAACACAACAAACAAACCCAAACCTACAAACACAAAATCAAATAATACAAACAAACCAAAAAAAAAAAAAGACTCGCAAAAAACATAACAAAAAAACACGCAACAACAAAACCAACCAAAAACACCAAAAAAACACCATGACAAACACCACAACAACAAAAAAAAAAACAAACAATAAATAAAAGACTACAACACCCGAAAGAAACAAACAAAAAAAAAAACCAAAATACAACCCACAATGAAAACCCCCGCAACAGCACCAAAAGCAACTAAACAAACCAAACACTAAAAGAAAACACAAAAACAAAACACCAAAATCAAAAAACAAAAAAACCCCCAAACAAGACAAAAAAAAATACACAAACAAAACAACACTAACTAAAAAAAAAACCACAAAAAACAAGAAACCCCACATAACAACAAAAAACAAACCAAAAATACAAAAACCCCACAAAAATTAAAACAAAAAAAAGAACAACCTATACAAAACACAAACACACCCAACAACCAACAACAAAAAAACCAAAACAAAAAGAAACCAAAAGAAACCAAAAAAAAATCAAAAACCAAACAAACAACAAAAAACAGCCCAATAACAAACAACACCAAAAAAAAAAAAGCAAACTGAAACAAAATAAACCACCAAACACAGAAAAAAACAACACAAAAACACACCAAACCGAAGCAAAAACAAAAAACCAAAAAACAAAAAAACCACCAAAAAAAATGACAAAAAATAACAAAAAACAAAACACCAAAAACACAAAAAAAAAAAAGAACACACAACCCAAAATCCAAAAAAAAAAAAAAACAAAAAAAAAAAAAAAAAAAAACAAACACAAAACACGAGTAAAAAACAAAAAAAAAAAAAAAAACAATAAAAACAGAAAAACAATAACCAAATAAAAAGACACAACAAAAAAAAAAAACAACAAACCGAAAAATACACACCAAAACAAAAAAAACAACAAAACAAAAAGAAGCCACAAAAAACCAAAAACAAAAAAATGACAACCAAAAAAGAAAAAAACACACCACGAAACCACCAAGAAATCAAACAAAAAAACCAAAAAAAAAAACACAAAAGAACCCAAAAAAAAAAAAACAAATCAACACCACAAAAAAACACCAAAAAACATCAACCGAAAAAACCAATAGAAAAACGATAAAACAAACAAAAATAAAAGCAAACAAAAAATAACAAAACAACAAAACCATAAAACAAAAAAACAACAAAAAGAAAAGAAATCAACAACAAAGAAACTAAAATACAAAACACAAAAGCCAACAACAACAACAAACAAAAAAAAAAAACACCAAAAAAAAATAAAAAAACATCACAAAGACCAAAAACAAACAACGAAAAACAGAAACTCCAAACAAAAAAAACCCAACAAAACACAAAAATAATACAAAAACAAACAACAAAAAAAAACCCACCACAAAACAAAAAGACACGAAAAAACAATCACAAAACACATAAAAAAAACAAAAAAAAAAACCCACAAAAAAAACAAACCAAACACAAAAACCAAAAACACAAAAAAAAACAAAACAAAAAAACCTAAAAAACAAAACCAAAAACAAACCAGAAAAAAAAAGAAAAAAAAAACAACAACATAACCATACAAACAAAACAAAACAAAAAACAAAAAACAAAAAAATTAAGCCAAATCCAAACTAACTAAAGACAAAAACCTAAAAAAACAAAGCCACAAAAAACACACAAACCTTGAAACAAAAAAACAAAACACCCGAACACCAAAAAAAAAAAAACTACAAAAAAAAACAAAACTCCTGACAAAAAAAAAAAAAACCAAAATTACAACAAAAACAAAAAACTAGATAAAAAAACACACACCCAAAAAAAAAAAACCACGAACACCAAAAAAAAAAAAAAAAAAAGAAAAAGCAAAGACGCAATCAAAAAAAGACATATAAAAGCACCTACAACAAAAAAAAAAACATCAAAAAAACAAAAAAACACCAAAAACCAAAAGAAAACCGCAAAAATCAAACAAAAAAACTAACACCAAACAAAAAAAAGCAAATAACAACGAAACCAAACACCCAAAAAACCAGCCCAGAAAAAAAACCCAACACGCTAAAAACCGAACAACTCCCTCACCGACAAAAAAAAAACCCACAAAAAACAAAAAACCCCAATCCCAAAAAAATAAAAAAAAAGTCAAAAAAAAAATCACCTAAACACAAAAAACAAACAAAAAAGAACCCAAAACAAAAAAACACCAAAACACAAAAAAAAAAACTAAAAAATAAACAGAACGACGAAAAAAGACGACTAACAAACCAAAAAAAAAAATATACCAAAACCAGACCAAACGGAATACACCCAAACAACTAAAAAAAAACCAAAAAAAAACAAACACACATTACATACATAAACACTAGAAAAAAACCAATAATAAAAAAAGAAAACACAACTAAACTAAAAAACACAAAACAAAAAACCATCCTTAAACAAAGAACAAAGAAAAAAAAAAAATACAATAAAAGAAAAACCACCCCAGAAGAAAAAAACAAAAAACCCAACAATTGATCTCGGGATAAAAAAAAACCCAAAAAACAATCCTCCAAAAAAAAACACACAAACCACAAAAACAAAAAAAACCACCAAAATAAAAATAACCTAAACCAAACCCCCAAAAACGACAAACAAAAAAAACAAAAAGCAACCTTCTAACCTAACATAAAAATCAATAAAAACAAAAAATAACCCAACACACATAAAAAAAACACATAACAAACACAGAAAAAAAACAAAACTCAAAACACACCAACAAAAAAAAAAATAAAAAACAAACACAAACAAACAAAAACTAATAAAAAAAAAACCAAAAACAAAAAAAAACAACAAAAAAAAAAGACAAAAAAAAAACAAGCAACAAAAACAAAAAAAAAAACCAATAAAAAAAAAAAACAACAACCCACAAACCACTATGAAAACAAAACAACCCAGAAACCAAACCAAATACAAACATAACCAAAACAACAAAAGACAAACCAAAACAAAAAAAAGAAAAAACAACCAAAAAAAAACACCAAACCAGCACACCCCAGCACGAGCACAACTAAAACAAAACACACAACAAAAAAACCACAAACACAAACCAAAAAAACAAATAACGCACACAAAAAAAAAATCCACACTAACAAAAAAAAACAAAAAAAACCCAAAACAAAAGAACCCAAATCCAAACACACCACAAAAGACAACAAAAACAAAAAAAAAACCCATACAACCAACCCAAAACACACCCCCCACCAAATAAAAACTAAAAAATAAAAAAAAACAAACAAACAGAAAAATATAAAACTCAAAAACCAAGAATCAGACCAAAAAAAAAAAACAACATAACTACAAAAAAAAGTAAAAAACAAAACAAAACCAACAAACTCAAAAAACCAACAAGAAATAATAGCAAAAACAAAAACTACCCAAAAAAAACCAAAAAACAAGAAAAAAGCAAAAACCCAAACAAAAAAAACTAAACCTACCAAAACAAAAACGAAAAAGCAACCACAACCAACCAAAAACACAACTCACAACAACGATAAACCAAAAACAAACAATAAAACAACAAATAACAACCCCCCAAAAAACAAAAACACAAAAAAAAAACACCCACACAACGCCAAAGAAGCAAAACACAAAAACGATCAAACCAAACCCCATACCAAACCAAAAAAAAAAACAACAAACCCAAAACATAGCAATAACAAACACAAAAACCACAACCAAACCAAAAAAGCAGAACCCAAAACCACCTAAGAAAAAAAAACGCCACACAAACCCTAAAAAAAAAAAGCAAAATAAAAGAACAAAAAACCAAAAAAAAAACAAGAACAATAAAAATATAAAAAACAAAACAAAACTAAAAAAAAAGACAAACCCAAAAGTCCAAAACCAAAAAAATACAACACACACTAATACAAAACACAAGAAAAAAAAAAGCACCAAAACCCCAGAAAACCCAACAGCCCCACCCAAACAAAACCAACAAAAACAACAAACCTAAAACAAAACCAAAAACAACAACAAACCCAAACACAAATACCCAACGCACAACAAACATATGCAAAAAACCAAAAAAACACACAAAAAAAAATAAACCAAAACAAAAAAAATACCAATTTCAAGAATAAACCAAAAAGAAACAACATCTACACCCCTTAATAACAAAAATAAACATACCAAACACAACAAAACAACCAAAACCGAAAAACAAAAACAAAAAACCACCCACACGAAAAAAAACTACAAACTCACATCAATCCAACTTCCAAAAAAACAACAAAACCAAAAAGCACAAAACCAATAAACACAAAAATAACCACACCAAAAAAAAAAAACAAAAAACAACTAACAACTCAAACACAAAAACACGAACAAACAAAAAAATAACAAAACCCAACAAAAACAAACACCAAAAACAAAAACACCCACCAAAAAACAAACCCCAAACCCACCCAAACCAACAAAAAAAACACCCAAAACAAAACCAAAAACAAAAAACCCCGAAAAAAAATAGTAAAAAGAATTAAAAAAAACTAAAAAAAGAACAAACAAATATGAACACAACAAAAAAAAAACAAAACCATCCAAAACACAAAAACCAATACAAAAGAAACCAACACACACCCGAATCAAACCAACACAAACCAACCCAAACAAAAAAATCCGAAAAACCCAGAAACATAAAAGAAAAACGAACCCAAAACCCTAAACTAAAAAAAACAAGGAAAAAACAAAAAAAAACCAAAAACAAAAAAAAAAAAAAATAAAAATAGAAAAAAAAGAACTAAGACAAAAATTAAAAAAAACACAAACTACACAACCACACCACCACTCCACCTACAAAAAAACTACCCAAAAAAACAAAAAAAGAACAAAAAAAAAACACAACACAACAGACAAGAGACAACAAAAAACGAGAACTAATCAACAAAAAATCACAACAAAAAAAAACAAACAACAACGTACACCAAAAAGAAACAAGACAAAACCAAAACAAAACAACAACAAAAGAGCACGAAACAAAAACAAAAAAACTCACCACTAAAACAAAACACATTCACTAAACAAACAACCACCCACCAAAAAGAAAAAACCCTAAAAAAACCCAAACAAAAAAACAACAAACAAAAAAAACCAGAAAAAAAGAAACACAAAAAACAACAGACATAAAACACAACCAACAAACAAATCCCAATAAAAAACAAAAACGCTAAAAAAAACCAAACACACAACACCACTAACAAAAAAATAAAAATCCAACAAAAAAAAATCAAAAAAAAACCAACCACACCACAAACAAAAAAAAACCACAAAAACCAAACAAAAAAACCAAAAAACAACAACCACCAAACTAAAATATCCACAATAAATAAAAAAACAAAAAAAAAAAAAACCACCCGACCCAAAAAGAAAAAAAAAACAAAAACAAAAAAACAAAAAACCAACAAAACACTACAAAAACCCAACAAAACAAACCAAACAAAAAAAATACACAACAAACAGAACAAACAAAAACCAAAACAGCAACAACACAACCCAACAACGCACCAAAGAAGAAACAAACCAAAACATACAAAAACAAAACCACAAAAAACCAGAAACAAAAAACTCTCCAAAAAAAACAATTCATCTAAACCCAAACAACACCCACAAAAGACTCCTCCACCCCTATAATACTCTCCAACTCAATCCATAAATAAATCATCCAGTCACCGAGCCTAGGTAACGGAAGCTAACGTCCCCCATAAAGACCAAGCTCACGATCACCCCCCTATATTACTCCTCCCCCAATCTACGGTGCCCCCCTAAAACCGCGCTCATGAGCGTTGCAGCCTACACCAACCATCGAATACAAGAAAAAATAATAAGCCCAACACAACTTCCCATATCTACCTATATGCACTAAACACACTCATACCACAATCAAAGAAAATAATGTTAAATCCCTGTATACGGTCTCAAACATAAAATAAGTGCAATACAGCCAATAAATGAAAATATATAAAAAAAAAACAATTAAAAATCCTAAATCTTAGGATAGCTAGCAGTTTCCCATATAATCCGAGGGGTGAGGTGAGATGGTTATACGGCTAATGCAAAAAAGTAAGGTAGGTGTGATAAAGAGCCGAGGTGGTGTCGAAGTAATAAAACATAGTAGTATGAAACGGTTCATAGCATTTGTGATTTTTCATGCCAGTTGTTGTGCTACAACATTGACAAAACAAGTTGTGGCGAGGTGCGTCATGTCTTTGGATAACAAAATCAAGATTTTGGAGATTGGGATAATTTTTGATTTCCAAATTTGGTAGGTGGGATGGTAAATGTTTTCAAGTAGAGGTGCATTGTTGTAAGGAGAGGTGTGTTGTTGTTAATGTTAACAAACAAAGGTTGGGTTGATGGTAATGGTTCAAATTCAGGTGGTGGATTTGGAAAACTGGGAGGTGGTCGAGAGACACGTAGAGATAGAGCTGGATTAGAAGGGTCCGGTGGCCAATTATCCATATTTTGAGCATAGGGATCATTTGGTGAAATTTGAGGTGGAGGAAGTTCTTGAGGTTCTAGTTTTATCGGAATGACAATACGAAGTTTAGGTGGTGGTGCAACGTGAGTAATATGCTGTGACATAGAGTTGTTTATAGTTTATGGGTTTTACTTTGTTATAATACGAATTTTGTAGAAAGTTCTTGTGGAATCATCAATCTTAGCTTGTGAAGTTGGTATGAATCTTGTTTCTTCTCTTTAATGATATGTTATCATGCTTGTTATGTGTTTCATCACAATTAACATGGAGTAGTCAATTTATGTTTATTTGGGATAAATGAGAGTCGGGATATGAACATGACAAGTATTAATGATTTTGGTAACAATAATCCTAAACTTGATATTTGAATACTTGGATCTTTTTTAATCGCTTGATATCTCATGAAATTAGATATAGGTCAAATGACTTCGTTTTTATGCTTGATTTTGAGTTGTTTTTCTATGAATGAGTCATTATTAGCTTTGTGAGAATTAGCTAATAAAACGATTATCAACCCAAGCAAGAAAATGTTTAAGGCTCAATCTTATGTCTAACGAACCTGATTGAGCAAGTTTATCATCATTATTTCCAAACCTGAATCAATCTTAAATCATTTTTCATAATAACGATTAAAGGCCGAAAGGATTCTTTATTATGTATAATAGATAATCGTTTAAATACCTACCCCTTTATTTATCTGTTTATGCTTCAGTTCATGTGTTTATTAATATTTATATGTTCATCATCTTTTCTCTCGTCCCCAAATAAACATATCTTTATATAACTTGAAATACCAAAGTAAATCATACCATTTATCTTTAAATTTGTGACAAGTTTAAAGATATTCTCTTTGCAAAACTAATTAACTTTTTAAGAAATACCAATCCTGTAGAACGACCGGGTCTTACCCTAAACCTATACTACATACGAGGGTTATACTTTACCCATGTGTTGGATTAAAATTCAGTAAAATTAGTATTATAAATTAAAAGCTTTTACAACACATCATTATCCCAACCCCAGATTATGGTGATGGTGAGGTTAGGTTTGTGCTATATAACCTCACCAAACTACAAGTCCCTTCTTCTGCAACATAACTTGATCATGTGGATGAATTGGTGCTAGACAAGCATGTTGATTTTACTTTTCCTCTCCTTGACAGATTGCTTTCTAAAGGGTTGTGCATGGTCAAATCCATCCTTCCCAAGTGTTGTTTCAGGTTCTCTCAGGTCTTAAAAGGAGCTCTTGATAAGGTGATCTGCACGCCTGATGATATTTCTTGTTGGGTTAGCTTGTTAGTCTTGCCTCTTTGTCTCCTTAAAACCTTTTGCTCGAGGAGTAATATTGAGTGTAAGTCTGGTCTTAAGTGCCAATGCAAGTATTGTTAATGCCATTCAATCTTGGAGTATTCCTGGTGGTAGTTTGCAGCTTGAGAGGGAGGCTTTAGTTGAACCCTCCCCTTCATGGTTAAATATTGATGAGTAAAACCTTAACTTGGGTAAGCGAAATGTCAAGTATTGTAAGAGGAAGATTTGTGATGGCCAATATGCTGCAACAGTCAGAGTTCTTTCTTCTTTTAGGTTGCACCCTTAAAATGATCATACCTTTATAGCTAAGAGCTAAGCATCCTCTCAAACATGCCCCTTCCTTGACACAAATACCTATTGATCACCATCAATTCATTGCATCTCCTATTGTTGTTCTTGACATGATTAAGAGTTTTCCTCGTGGCACGTCCTGTAGACGAGATGGCTTGCGGGACCAACACCTCATGGATTGTTTAAGTAGTGTTGTCATGGATAATTCTGATGAGTTAGTCTCTTTAATCACCCAACTTGTGAATCTATTTCTTGATGGGAAATGCCCCAAGATGTTGGACGAATATATTGCTAGTGCTCCTCTTATGTTGTTGGTCAAACCGAGGGGTGGTATTAATCCTATTGTTGTGGGTACTGTTTGTAGGCGTTTGGTTTCCAAGGTTAGTGCTGTTATGATTGGCCATTCCTTGGATGGTTATTTAAATGATCTGCAATTTGGTGTTAGGGTTTCAGGAGTAGGAGAGGCTATACTTCATAAAGTAAATCGATTGATTGAGGATCAGGGAGATGATGTGGGCCTATCGATGTTTTTGTTGATTTTAAAAAATTTAATTTAGTGGATCGTGAGGTTATGCTACAAGAAGTTTGCATCCGTTTCCCTGCTATTTCACATTGGATGAAATTATGTTACTCCAAACCAGCTAGATTATATTATAGGGAACACACATTAAGGTCGTAGCAGGGTGTGCAGCAATGTAATCCACTTGGACCTCTGCTTTTTTCCCTAGTGTTAGATCCTTTGGTATGTAAGATTAGAGACTCCTTTAACCTCTCTTTTCATGTTTGGTATATGGATGATGGTACTATTATTGAAGATACTTTGGTTGTGGGGGAGGTTTTAAAGCTAATTATGAAGGATGGACCTCGTCGTGGATTGCATCTCAATGTTGATAAAACGGATGTATTTTGGCCAAAGGAGGACCTAAGAAGCAGGTTTGCGAGTGTTTTCCCGCCTAATATAGCCCAACCTATGCATGGTGTTAAACTACTAGGTAGGCCTGCTAGTGCGGATTTTGATTTTAGTAGTGAGCTTGTTATGATGAGGGTTTCCAAATCCATTAAGCTTATGGATGTTGTTGCTAAGATTAATAATCCTCAATGTGAGTTGTTTCTCATGCGTGCTTCTGTAGATATATCCAAAATATATCTTGCCATGCGCACACGTCCTCCCTAGGTCTTTGAACGGGCTCAACATTATTTTGATAGGGATCTTCGCTCTGCTCTAGAGCGTATTGTCACTGCTTCTGGTCCTGGGTTTGGTGATTGGAAATGGAGGGTCTCCACCTTACCCTTTGTATTTGGGGGATTAGGGTTCTATGCAGGTGATGTTTTGAACTATGCATTTCTTGCATCTAGACTCTAATCTGCTGGTTTGCAAACTAAGTTGCTTTGACATTATGATATTGTAACTTATAGGCCTGCTTTTGACAATGTCTTGTGTGCTTTTAACGTGAAAATGGAGACTGGTATTTTGAGTAATCCAGGTGAGATCGCTGCCCCTAAAATAATGAAGAAATTGGAAGATATATATTTCACACATGTTACTCAAAAAGCTGAATCTACTTTTTCCATCTCTACTCGACAAATGGCTTTATGGAAGTCTTAAATGGAGGACCATAATTTTGATTGGCTTAGGATGGTTCCGATCTCTGGGTTGGGACAAACTATGAACATTAGCACTTAGCGGTGTGTGTTATGCTATCGATTTGGGAGTTCTCCTATTCTCTGTTCCGAACCCGTGCTTATCTTGCTCCAAGGTCTCTACAAGGGATATTTATGGTGATCATGTTGTGTCGTGTACTGGTATTGTTCGTATCAAAGATTGGTATAACATTGTACGTGATACCTGATTGTGAAAATAAGGACACGATCAGACTTCGATGGGAATCGAAGAGGTCTTGAGGTGAATGCTCGATTGCCAAGTCTTGTACCACCTGTGACAACACAAATGGAAACACTACATTAAGTGAGGCGCATGAGGTGTCCCTGCGAATCACCTCCGCCGTAAGAGTAAGTATGTGATTTTGGGAATAATGAATGTATGTGAAGTAAGTAAGTGTGTGTGTGAAGTATCCCACGTACCTGAAGACCTGGCCCTCTATTTATAGGTAGATAAATAGGATGGAACAAGGTTTAGCATAATAATCGGTGATCATGGTGGTGTCCCATGATTTAAGGGGCGATTCCAGGAATTGTGTACCACGATCTCTAACTTGGCGGGAAATTTTTGGTAGAGAGGAAGAATGTTGGTTTTGACTTAACCAAGTCTAACCTTTGCCTTAGTTGCATCAAAGACCTTACCGCAAAGGGTGTGGGTCTTTGCTTGGCGGATTCCCGTACTACTAACCATCACGGAGACGGTTTTACGCCACTAGAAACTATTTGAAGGTTTCTAGGCATGTTTGGGAGTATATCCCATATGAGCTTAAAGGGGAGGCCTTTGAGACGAAGAAGAGGGTACGTCATCAAGGCCCCCTCCAATCGAATGTAATATATACATCTATGGATGCATTGCTTTCGACTTCAACATGAAAAATATTGAAGGCCATATCAAAGACCTATCATTCGCGTGCTACATGCATTAAATGCTAATCCCTCTTGGTGAGGGGTTAGCTATGTTTTAAATGTTAAACACCCAAGAGTTGGCCTAGGTTATCATGATTGTCACATCCTAGTTTTTACTCCCATTTGAAATTAAGATAAGGGTATTGCATCCCTACACATCGACAGTTGTGAAGAGTCTCACACTTAATCATAAATACTTCATTAAAAACCCTTTTCTCATTTACCGTCCCCTTTATCTTCACACATTTTCTCTACGCATTCTACTCGATCACCTAAAAGGTAAGATCATCACTCTTGTTTCTTTCACTATGAGTGCCAAGGATGCCATTTGTACTCAAACATGAGAGCTTACAAGGGAAGAGTTTACCGACTTCCTCGAACTCTAATCTATTCTATTTGAGTACAATGTCATACTTCCCAAATCTAACCAAACTATCTTTGATGCACCTAATGGATATGTTGGGTTGTATATTCGTTCGTTCAGCCTTGCAAACCTTAGGTTTCCCCTTACCAAGTTTTTCTGTGAAGTCCTCCAGTATTTCCACATTCATATCTCTAGACTCAACCCCGTTGGGTGTGCCAAACTCACTACCTTTTCCGTTAGGTTCAAAGCGTATGTTTGTGAGCCTTTTGTTGAGCTCTTCTGGTGTTTTTTCAATCTGTTTCCTAGTGGCAAGTGGTTAACCTTTGCTAAAATACCCGAGAAACACATTCCTCACCTTTTTCTAAAAATCATCACTCGCATTGAGGGTTAGAAAGGTCTATTTTTCCTTTTTCAAAGCTCTGTTGTTCCTGCTAAATACTCGCAACTTCTTTCCAAAGATAACAGGCGGGATTCAAAATCCTACAAAGATAAAACTTCCTCCTCAAATTGAGGAAAATCCCATGTTTCAGCATCTTGGTAGGTATCCCATAAGTGTTCGTATCTTTCTTGATCCTATTATTGTTGGTGGAAAGGGTATTTGTCTTCCGAATTTATTTTTTGGTCTCTTCTTTTTCACTGATATATGATTTATTCTTTCTTTTGGCAGAAATGTCTTTTAGGAACTTCATGTACGCTAACACTAATGAGGACCTCTCTTTTCTTCTGAAGGAACCATCTCTAGAGGTTGGCACCTGTTCGCCTTCAGCTTTGATCAACACGGAACCTCCTATCGTCGTAGCAAAGACTACAGAGCAGCTTGTAGAGAACACGACTGACTCGGGGGGGCTCTCCTCATCAAGAAAAGCTTGAATTCAACGGAAGTGTGATATTTGGGGAGGATCAAGGAAAGAAAGTGTAGGACAAGGGGTGGATCTGCGAGGCCGCCCGTCAAGCAAAAATTGGTGCAAGGAGCTTCCTCTTTAAATTCTGCTCATCAAAAGACTTCCCCCCAAGCTGACTCTCCTTTTTGTTGCCATCTTTAACGATGATGAAGGTAAATGTTTCGTTCCTTCTTATGTACTTTTTCATTATATAAACTTCGTAACCCGCCTTTTTTGTCTTCATGCACTTTGTCTCCCTGATAGTCTTGAGACTGCAAGATGACCACTGCTTTGTCACCTTAAAACATACTGGTATCCGCCCATCTGCTTGGAGGTCCACATGATAATCAACTTGATCTGGAACTATTCGACCTTCATGACTGTTGTTATGCCATGCAAGCGATTGTGGATAATTCTGTCAACCGTAGATCTCGGGAGCTGTTAAAGGTTGTCGAACAAATTAACGGAGAAATGTTGAAGTGTTTAACGGAATCAGGAGAAGTCCATGGATCAAGAATGTAAAGAGTTAAGGGTTAAGTGCGAGGCAGTTATGAAAGATTTTGATAAGAACCCAGATGTGGTTGCTCTTCGCGAGAAGATTGTTACTCTTCAGGGAGAGGTGAAGGATCATAGGGCCAATCTTGACAAGATGTTACTGGAGAGCTAGAAATGGGCTGGCTATCAGGTGAGCCTTTTGGTTTTAAAGGTGAAGGTTGCTTCCCTAGAAGCCGAGAAGGCTAAGCTAGAGTCTGTCGAAGCCTTACTCCGCCAAGAGTTAGAGAATTAAAAACTTGATTGGGCAGAGGTTCTTTCGAAGGTGGTACCATATGTGGCTACGAAGCTGGTGCAGAGTGATGACATGGGTAAGCTTGTCGCCAAAATTGTTAACGCTTCTATCTTTTATGGGCGATGTCATACGTTTGAGGAGATTGCGAAGATGAAAGAGCCCTTAGACATAACGAAGGTGAAAGGCTATAGGACTTCCTACAAGCAGGCGCATACGAAGGCTGGGAATGTCCTTGCGACTGCTACATTTCCTTATCTTGTGGATGTTGTCGCAGACCCTCATGCATATGTTGAGGTCCTTTTTTCCAAGAAGCCCTAGATTTTACAACGTTCGGCTCTAACAAGGACTCATGTACCTACCTCCTTTGCTCCTTCTTAGAAGGCTACTCCATCACCTGCTTCGATGTATCCTCCTTTACAGATCACTCCAGCTACTGCTTATTTTTCTTCAAAGACACAGTCTCATCCTTTAGCTTAATGAAAGCCACCGTGTTAGTGGTAATTTGGTTCAGAGGGTAGCATGTACCCTTTAAATAATTTATCTTTATGTCTCTCTGGCTTTGGCCTTTAAACAATGTTTATTTTGTAATTTTGATGGTTCGTGTAGGCCATCATGTAAACACTTTTGCCAATCCTTACAGTTGGTTTTGGATAGTGTCCCCTAGGGACTTTGAATATAGGGATATGATCCTAAATTTTGTTATCACAATCTTGTTTTAATTATGTTTTCCATGTGTTGACCATAGGAAAACTTTGGGGGACCTTAGTCTGAACCCCTTATATCTTTGTCAGATAATATGTGCGCTTTATCAAGTGAAGGCTCATATGTGGCTTTATTATGTTTACCAAGGTTTACAAGCAGTCCATCGCTTGAACAAAAGGTTGTGACCAGCTCTGTTTTGCCCTCAGGGTTTCAAACGAAGACCTTGAGAGAAGTTAACATGAATTTTATAGATGTTAGTTACGTGTAAGGCTCATGTGTGGCCTTACAACATCCCTTTGAACGTTGAACTTTTGAATTCTTGGTAATAAGTAACAGTAAGGCTCAAGTGTGGCCTTACGATATCTTTTTTATATTTAATGACCCAAAAGATTTGGAAAGAATCCATTTCATTTATAGTGTAGAAAGATTTACATCATCAAACATATGAACACTTAGTTTGCTACACTTTTGGAATTTTTCCCTTAAAAAGCATTCAAAACAATGACTTTGAAAAAACAATGAATGGTAAGTTTAACACGTAAAACTTACGAAGGCTTGTCCCATTTTGCGTCTTGCCAGCAAAATGAAGAAAAAAAAAAAATAAAAAAAAAAATATAACATAAAAGAATAATAAGATGCCTCTGTGATCTTGTAGAATTCTCCTTTATATACTCCACTTACCATGTGAGGTCCTTGCCAAACTTGTTGGCTATTTGTACTGTTCAGAGAGAGTAAGACAAAGTCTCCCAATTTGAAAGTGGAGCGATTGCTCCTTGCGTTATGGTACCTGCAAAGCTTGTTATGATAGTGGGCGTCCTCGATGGAGGATACTTCTCTTTCTTCGCGTTCGTTCCTTTTAGCATTTTCCTTCGTTGTACCTTTTTTTCCCTCAATGGTAAGAATTTCAACTGATGGAACTATAGCCTCTGAACCGTAAGCTAGTTGAACGGTGTTTCATTTTGGCTGTTTCGTGGGAGGGTTCTATGTACCCATACCACTCGAGTTAGGTCATCCACCCATCCTTGTTAACTTTGAATCAACTACTTCTCGATGTGGTTACGTGTTCTGTGATGGGAGAAAAAGATTATGTAATTTTTAATCCCTTGCAAAAGTTTGTGAATATGCCTTCCTGGAAATGTTTGTCATCCTTCGAGCTAATTGTTCGTGGTACCCCGAACCTGCACAGTATGTGTTCACATGCAAAATTTCCTGCTTGCCTTCCGTTCGTCGTAGTCAAAGGCTTTGCTTCTACCCATTTTGTGGAGTGCTCCACGGATATGGATAGGAATTTCAAGCTTCCGGTGGCTGTTGGTAGGGGTCCTAAGAATTTGACCTCCCCATATTGGCGAAAATGGCCATGTGGTTTCAGCTACTATTGCACCCTTTTCGGATACTTTCGTTGCCATAGATTGTTCTTGGCACTGTGTGCAGTCTTTAATTATCTTCGCAGCATCTCTGTACATCGATGGCCAGTAATAACCATGTTTTGTAACTTTGACTACCATTGAACGAGGTTTTGTGTTAAATCCACAGGAGCCTTCATGTATTTCTTTGATAACACTTTCAGCCTACGAAGGGCCTATACAGCTAAGCCACGGTGTTAAGAAGGATTTTTTGTATACGCTCCCTTTAACCATCTTGTACTACGGGGCCTTGACTCTGATTTTCCTTGATTCCTTTTGATCTTTCGGTAGCAGACCACTTAATAGGTATTCGTATATGGGAATCATCCAGTTTTCTCTTTTTTCGGCCTCTATTTTGTAAGACTTCTTTGTCATTTATTGACCTCTTCACCAGGACTTCGGCCAACACTTCTTTGGTGAGGTGTTCGAAAGTCATTGAAGCTAATTTGCTCAGTGCATCAACTTTTTTATTCTGGTTTTGTCATGTGTGTTCGATCATGTAACTATTGAAACATTTCATGATTTCCTTCACCTTTTGCAGATATTGCTTAATCTTTTGCTGTCTGGTTTCGAAGAGTCCCTTTATTTGGTTTACCATTAACTGAGAGTCTGCGAAAATGGCCAGGCTTCTAATTTCCATTTCTTATGATATCCGCAATCCTGCTAGCAGTGCCTCATACTCTACTTCATTGTTTTGAATCCGAAACGTAGAGCATAAGTGTATTCCTTTCCCTCAGGTCTGATTAGCATCAGTCATGTGCCCGGGCCATCGGAACTCGAGGCCCCGTCGGTATAGAGTTTCCATGCGTTAATCAGTTTTGGATTCTTCGTCTTGGTTTCTGTTTTTCTTACCGCTGCCCTTTTGTTTTCTTCGGAGGTCATTTCGACCAAAAAATCTTTCAATATTTCTCTTTGAGTAGAGCCTCGTTCCCTAAACTCGATATCATGTTCTCCTACTTCGATTGCCCATTTGGCTATTCGCCCCAATTTCTTAGGGTTTGTAAGCATTTGTTTAATGGGTGCATCGGTTAGGACCTGATAACATCAAATATTTTATACTTTTTGGTATCAAATTCCCTATCAAAATGCGTGTAATTATCTCATAAATGCCAGAAAATGGTACTTAATCATTTTTTTTGTTTTCCGAAAGAAATTGAGCATTTGTGCAAGAAACGTGGGATTTGGACACAAAAACAAGCAAATATGGATTTTTCAAGACATTTTATGGTGTAACTACCTCGCAAAGGTTACACCATAACATAATTAAGGCAAGAATGGTCATCACCAAGGTTACAGCTTAATCACTTGAAAAGTTTACGCCATAACACATCTCATTATGAAATGATGAGTCATCCGAGTCAGCTTTACTGCGTAACAAGGCGCTAAAGTTATGCCATAACATCAATTTTGCCTACGATAAGGAAGCCCACATCAACATGATTACGGCGTTACCACACACAAAGGTTACGCCGTAAAAACTTCAAAAAGTATAAATAGATCCCTCATTCTGCATATTCATCATCGACCCTTCTACCACAGCATCAAGGGGCGAACCAAGCTTCCAAAGGTCGAAGAAATCTATTTGAAGTCCAAGGGAGAAATCACTTTACTTACTATTGTATTTAATCATTCATAAACGAATCCTGTAAGAATTATGAGCTTTCGATCAATGAATTCTTCCATTATCTCTTACTATATTGTTGCCATGAGTAGCTAAGCACTTCTAGTGTTGGCCTAGTTATGTAATTGTTGCTATTATGATCATTGTTTCCTGTTAAATTATTGTTTTGTTAGATATCCTTAGAGCATGTCATTGAACCCTGCGTTTTGGTAGTATTAAATGGTAGTGTTGATCATGTTAGTTCTTTTATTAGGCGAACAGCTGAACTTAGGATTGACAAGGTACTAGGATAAGTTGGCATCTATCCCTAGTGTAGGAATCGACCCGATTACCGCATTAATTACTCTAAATACTTGAAAAAGTGCATGAAATCTTTAAGAGAGGGTTAATAATATATATAGGTTATAGACAGGTCTTTTGGATCGTTGGTACTTAATAGCTACAACCAGGATACCTTAATATTGGGACTTTTAAGAAATTAGAATCCTAGGATGTATAGGACAGACCTCGAATGTCAATTCGGATCTGTTGATATTAGAACACTAATTAAATGATACTTATACATCGCACTAGGAAACATGTCATAAACAGTAGTAATGAAATAACTAGGTTAACACGCTTTTCTCCCTATAGTATTCTTCTCAATTTACTTTTTTGCAATTTATTTTCTTGTCATAATTCTCAAAACAATTCAAACCATTTTTAAACATGTGACATTTCAAATTATAATTAATCTAAACTTAGCTCTTGGGACTACCTCGTATTTACCAATCCTACACTACACACGACCGAGTTCTCTGCCCGTTAGTGCGTGTAGACATCAGTGAACGAGTTTTATAAATTTAAAACTTGTGAAAATTTATTTAAGAAATAAAACGCATCACAACACAAACATAAAGCATTAAACAAGTAATACAAGCACTACATCAAAGAAGACTAGAGGCAAATGAACATGTAAGCATAAGAGAATAGGCAACAAGAAAAACACATAAAGAGACAAAAGTAAACACATAGCAGGCAAAAGCAAAAAGACATAAACGAGCGAGCAAACTAGCAAGAAGGCAAGCAAACACGCATACAAGCAACTAAAATCCTAAAAGCAAGAGGAATGAGAATATACATTCATAAGAGCATAAGCCACAAGAGAACACATAAAAGACTAGAGAAAGCGTATAAGGGACAAAATAAAACATAAACATAAGAACCAAAAATCTAGAACACAAACAAGAAGGCCACAAAAGGAACACCGCAGGAAAAGCAAAGGGGCTTAAAGACAAAAACTAACCCCAAGACCTTAGAGAGCAACAAACCTAAAAGAGGGGATCTAACCTAACGGCAAAGCAAAAGGGAAAAAGGGCACCTAAATGCCTAAATGGGAACAAGCTATCAAACACACACTCACACGCACACACTCACACAAAACCGCAAGAGTCAAAGATACTAAAAGGCTCCTAAATACCTAAACTCAAGAAACTACTCACAGACCTATCACATCTACCCGTCTATCCTAATTCTATCTCTCCACGTGTTCTTTCAAAGGTCATGACCTCAGACAAAAGAAGCTCCTTCATGTCCTGTTTAAGTCTATCCTCCCATCTAAGTTTAGGTCCACCCTTCTCCTCACACCGTCGACTAACAGACCTTTGACTCTCCTGACCGGCGTTGTTATATGATCATGAGAAAATGATTAAGAGGCTTAAACACGTGACTACTTTTGTGTCTAAGGGATGTGGCAGTAATTTAGTGGTTTGTGAAATTGTAGGCCCATGTGTTGCATCCAACGAAATCCTTCCATGTAGGTTTAGACATATAATTATGCATACCAATTAAGCATGCCAATCAATGTTCATAATCATATGTAGATTGAATGTAGTTATGTGTAACTAAAAAATTAGTCAGACATATACATGATGAACTCTTTATTTATGTGTAATGGATTCATCCTCTTTTAGATTCTTGAGACGATTCTAGAGAT